>JANHFM010008726.1:45010-56744 GCA_032468115.1 Grayia smithii
CACTAATTGCTGGCATCTGGAACTAACTGAACAGTTAGTTCAGAGCACTAATTAGGTGAGCCACCAAGGAACTCTTTATCAATCCCCGAACTTCATTTTTCTACTGTTATGATAGCTGAAAAATCTTCAGAATGGATCACAAACATCAGGTGAATACTAACAAGCTATAATTAGAAGTACTTAAATTGCTCAGGTGTTTTCAACAAAAATGTTATATCTGTACCAAAATCAGAAATGTCTGATTTGGAATATCAGAAACATCTGATTTGGAGTATAGCAACTCAGGCAATTTGCAAGTATTATAGCATCCCAGATCTTGACTCCTTTCCTAATATTTGTGGCAAAATTTGAACAATATGATTTTTATTCCTCCCCCCTCCCCGACTCCATTCAAGTTAAAATGGAAGATATTTCTGAGGAGCATTCCATCCCACTATTATTCTAAAATCCTTGTCTAAAAAAAGCAAAGAAATAAGGCATCAGAATTTCAATTCCACCTCTTTGGTAATATTATTATATCATGGTATCAATCACCCCTTGGAAGTTCCATAAGACGAACTCTAATTTCTTTGATCAGAGAAGGGATAGTATCTACATTCATTGCTGTCTTTTATTGACTTTTTGTGTAAAACACAAGAAATGCACTTATGATTTATGGTTTGTAGGATAGATTATAGAAAGAAGAGAGGTTACACAGTAATCATATAATAAGAGGTAACTTTTATAACTACTATAAAGGAGATCCGAAGAAACGTCTTTGCATTGTTGGAGTTAACTGGGACATGGTCCTCCTTGATTGCCCCAAAAGGGTTTCAGTCTGCTGGTACTGATAAAATGGGCAGTGTCCTCAGGAATGGTCATCTGTATTCAGATCCATGAAGGGAAATGTCTCTCCTGGCTCTCAAGGCGTCTCAGGAGACAACATGTGGATGGATATATGTGGTGGTGCTTCTTTGAGGGACGTGGTAATTCTGCCAAGTCTGAATGAGACTATGGCCTCTCCCTCCAAGAAGCCGTTGTTGGTTACCACAGGTTCCATCCATTCTCCAATCTTCCCATTTAAAAAAAATTTTTTTTTAACATCATATTACATGTTATTTTCATGTAATGAATGCCTTGGTCACATTCATAGTGTGGGGAAACCATCTCTTTTTAAAGTAAATAAAGATATTCAACAAATAAGATCTGGGGTTTATGTTCTCTTTATGAATAATTTAAAAAATAATAATAAAATAAATACTCTTGAATATAATCTTAAACAGATAAATTTTGGCAATTTTAAGTCCTTTGAAACAATGATCAATTATTACACCCTTTTAGAATATGCAATAAATATGATTTTAATTAATCAAATTAATCATAATATTATAATAATATAATATTAATAATTATAAAATTATTAATCACTGAGAAACACAAACCATAAAAATGGTAATATAAAAATAAAAACATATTCAAATATCTTCATCCATTTCCATGGATCTGGAAATAAGCAATTTAAATCCTTTTCCCAAATAAATCTGGGAACTATGCTTCAGAAGAAAAAACTGGATAGTCCTAATAGCCTAAGAAATAGATGTATTATTGTTTGGGTGTAAATAGCCAGCATGTAAATCAATTAACATTAAGCATATTTAGAACTCTTTTATTTGTACACTTTCAGCTCCCTTTCCTAAGTGGAACTAAATTAGTTGTTTTTAATTTTATTAATTGGAAATCACATGCAATGCTTTGGAGTGCAGAAAGTTGCTCTGGCAGGACATGTTTGCCTATATTTTTTCTGAGATATAAATTGCCTGGTTGAAACTGTTACTAACTGTATAGTGGGGGGCTGGGAAGGAGGGAGAGGCAAGTATAAAAACTGTTATGTGTGCAGCAGAAATAATTGTTGCTTTGGAGGAAGGGAAAGATAGTTAAACTTTTTCTTCCTCAACTCAACTTTGCCATTACTTTTATAAAGAATTTTCATGACTTATGGTTTAATTCAAAATAATTTTTCCAGGGAGCTGGAGGCATAAATATTTGGAAACAAGATCACGTCTTATGATTCCTTAATAATTTTAAGCATCTAAAGGCTGTAGATGGTGCATTCTCTTGTGGAAAATATTGACTCTGGATATCTAAAGGGCATCTTCTAGGTTTTTCTGAGGGCTTCTTTAGATAATCTGAACGTTGATGAGGGTAGACTTGCTTTGGTACAAGGGTTTGTTTTGTTTTGTTGAAATGAGATTGCTTAGGTTTTTTTAATGGCTTTTACAAACAGCTGGAGGTCTGTATGACATACACACACACACATATACACACATATATGTATGTATGTATTTATGTACATACATACATATATCTACATGCACACACACACGCACACACACACACATATATATTCAATAGGGAATAATAAAAGAATCAGGTTTGTATAGGACTCACAATTCTAAATTAGGAAAGTTTATAGCTCACTTTATTTCAAATAATAGATTTATCTATAGAGCGGGACTCAGGACACCAGAGTTTATATCTCTGCCTATATTCTTACGAAGTTGAACTACTTTAGATTTGGAACAATATTATTCTATATTATTTGGCTGTCAAAATGTGAAGTATCTGCAATTGCCAACAGAGAGTATTTGAGTTTCGCTAGACTATTGTGATATGCCTTCTAAAAATGAGTGGAAGATTTAAAAAGGCTATGTGAATCTATATATGTGACACCTGTTTTTGCTTACTATAGTCTGAATCCAGATATTAATGTAAGTCTAATAACCAAGTAAAAATAAATATATACTGTAGGGATATAATACAATGTAGCCTTTAAGATGTATCATGGGCATCCATTCTTTATCACGATGATGCTAAATGACAAAATATGCATTATGATATCAGGATGGTCTTTCATATTAAATTGCAATGACACAAGCAAATACCTAATCGATGGGGTTGGTACACATTTTGTCACTTGTTTTCTTCTGCTTTATAAACTCTTATATATTGGGTCAGTTCTGAGGAGATCCGAATTTTAGATTTCAACCAAACACTTTGGGATAGTCGCCCTCTTTCTGATGGAAATATAAGAGCCATATACACACATACATATTTACATATAATGTATGCATGCATATATACCTTATGTTTATCTACTCATCCTAAATAAGCTGACTTATATACATTAGTTTGTCCAATTTGAATATGGACTGCTGGTTGATGGAATTCTCTGTAATTGTGTAGCCTATGGTAGTGTTATCTTGTAGTATTTGTATAGCTTTTTATCTTCACAATCAATTAGCATGGGTGTATTTCTGTCCTCACAATAAACCATGCTGTATACACAGTTGTAGAATATTGCTTTTAGGCATGATTGATGTCAGTTTTCCATATTGTCAAATGTAGCTGTTTTTCTATTGTCTCATATAAATGTTTTGTTTCAAAACTATTTTTCCACTTTGGCTTAAATCTCCTACTTAAAAATAAACCTTTTATGACACACATGAAAGATGTTTACAAGAATTGGACAGTTATTAATCAAAGGATATACCGAGGAAAAAGGATACTATAGGGTGTTATTTAATTTAAACAAACCTGCTTCACTATAAACAGTAAAGACATTTATGTCTTGATCTGAAAGGGGATGTAGTATGTTAAAATGTAATGCAGTTCATGCAACTCAATAAAAAGCAAATACATATAAGTTATTACTTGGATTCTAATTACAGATCCCTGCCAGATGTTGAAGAAACAGTGGAAACATAGTCAGACAGACTAATTCTGCTGTTAGGCTACTTGGAAATCTCAGCACCTCAAGCGTGAGAAACTCACTGCTGTAAAATCCACACAAGAAAGAAGAAAATTTGCCTTCTTATTTAATGTCACGTACTCAAAGGTTTGCTTTTGATGTTGGTTGTCAAAATGGTTTACTAAAAATAAGAATGACTCCAGCCACATGCATCTTAAAAATTAGCCCTGGTTCCTTGGCCTTCAAAGATGGAATTGATTATAAAATTGCCATTTGGCCTGACAGATTTTATTTGATCCTTTTATCAATTTTACATATCCTAAATAGGCTGCAATGTATTCAGCTGACTTTGGAAATGTTATTTCCAACACCCTTTTAACTGAAATCTATAAGTGACTTTAAAACCCTAAAAATAAAGATACTAATACATGACTTGGTTAGCAGTCATTAACAGATATTATGCAGACATTTTCAATATTCTTAAATACAGTAATGAAAGTGAAATTTACTAGCACAAAAACCCAAGAAAAGGAGTAAGAAATACCTGTTTCCTCTTTTCAGATATACAGCTGCTTGGAAGATTTGGCTAACATCTTTTTCTGCTCCTTTGTTAAAAACACTTTCGCTTTATTAGTTCAGCTTCCTTGGCATTATAACATTTTCCATGCAGCTTTAAGAGAGGAAGTAGAGTACCACGAAATATGGTACTCTGTGTGCAAATATGTTTGAACACCACATAATTTTTTTTAAAGTTGTCCTGTTCTCATCATACACACAAAACACACATATTGAGGAGATTGCCTTTCCTCTTGTAAATTACAGGAGTTTGATTTTAAGCTGCTTTTTATGTCTACTTTGTCATTATTATGAGAGTCAGTTAGGTGTAGTGATTAAGGCACTGGGCTATAAAGCAGGAGACTAGTTCCGCTTTAACCTTGAAAGCCAGCTGGGTGTCCTTGGGCCAGTCACACTCTCTCAGCCAACTCACTTCATAAGGTTGTTGCTGAGGGAAAAATAAGAGGAGGAAAGTGTGCTGGATATGTTCACCACTTTGAGTTATTTGTAAAAATAATAAAGGCAGGATATAAACAAATATATAAATAAATTTATAATATTGAAAAAATGGGGAAAATGTTGAACAAGGTTTTTGGAATGTGACACAAGCTACATAATATTTATTACTGTTATGTTTATACTCCATTTCTCAGACTTTAAATGTCCAAGGGACTTCAAAATGACTGTAAATAATTTTGACTTAGCTATGAATTTACCTCAAATTGGGCCACCTTTTGTAAAATAATGGATTTATTTTAATTATTGCTTCTTTTAGGTCAAATAAGACTGGAGCCCCAAAATAATTCCACTCATGAGTCTAAATCTCTTATATGAAGAGTAAATTGTAAAAATGAGATAACAGAGCAATATGTGAAAAACACTGTGATTAGACTATGCTTTGAAAGTAATTGTGAGGATTACTTTCACCAAAGATAACTTTTCTTTAATCAATTTCAGAATTGATTTTTCAAAAGCCTATGGAAAAGTTCAAATTGTTCCATTGCTTGCATGATGGGATCAGTACAACTTTAGAAAAAAAACAAAACAAAGTTGGACCTGTATCTATGCTTGAGTTTCTGGCTTAAAAAGAACAGCTTGAGAAATCTACACTGTGAACAACAACCGGAGAACACAATATATATCAGGAATTTCTAATGAAGAAAAAAGGGTAACAGACAAGGGACAGTAGGCAACGAAACAGTAATGACTTGTTATTGCTAGAGAATATTATTCTATTTTCTTCCTTTACATTCTTTCAGTTAGTAGGATATTTAAACACAGCAGTTAAATACTACTTCATACTAAATAGAGTTGAGCCTTGGAAATTCCACAGGAAGGATTTTCTGTTATGGAAGCAGGCAGGGGGAAAGACTATGTACAATGGTAGCAGGAGGGAAGGTTAGTAGATTGCTATGTGAGAAATACAAGCTTTAATAAAAATGAGGACAGACAGAAATAAAAGAACACTGCAAATAACGTAAAAAGCAAAAGAAAACCGAATCAAAATGATGAACAAAAAGCATACTCCGGAAAAGTATGTGATAGCAGAAGTTGTAAATTTTTGCCAATTCAAATGAGCAGCATTGTTGCATAATGGGAGAGATTTTTTAATGGTCAAAATTCAAACCAGAAAGAAGAAAGGCAACACGGAGTTTATATGGTACATATCGCACTCTTTGTTTTTCATCTTGCCAAGAATTGTGAGGCCTTCTCCCAATAGCACTTCTGGAGTATATTTAGCGACTAAAGCTGCAGTGTGCACAAATGTCACATTCCCATGAGTGAAACCCATTTAATTAGCCCCTTCTTCTCAAGATATTCCCATGAGATATTTGCGTAGAATTGAAAAGCTGAACATATGGATGTGACATCATCAAGGCATCAGTGGCATTGGAAACAAAGCAGCAAGTGACTGAAGAATTAGTACAATTAAAGGCAAGTCATTTTTGAAGTGTGTGAAACAAAGTAAAGGAAAGCACCTTTCACAAGAATAACAAAACAAAATGAAACAAATCACCAAAAGCATTTGCAAAACAAAAATTCAAGGCATGAAAAAAAGTATTTGCAAGAAAATAAATCCACAACCAAACTGAACACACAGAAGATTAAGCATAACACTCTCTTTAGAAAGTGTTCAATGTCTCTTTCCTTTGCCCTTGAACAAGGAATAAGCTGCAAATAGGTTTGGGGTGTGCAACATATTGTTGGTTTGTTTTGCTGCAAGTGGATCTGAGGTGGGCAAAGGAAGGAAGAAGAGCACAAAGATATGTGATAATGGTAAACAACCATGCAGACACCTCTGCCACCATTGTTTGCTTGCTTTAACGTGTACAGACTGCTTCCAGCTTTGTTAATATTCCTAATTAGACCCCAAAGATTCCATGGTATTTAAATAAGCTAGTTAAGTTCTGACAAATTCCCTCTGGTAATTTCATTCAGAGAATTTTCAAGTCAAAATAATGATGATCCAATCAGCTTTCCACTTATGATAAATTCACCAAAGATTTGAAATTTGGAGTGAAAAGTAGATAGCCTGTTCATTAAGACAACTGCTGTAAAATATCTAAAAAAAACCACATAAAACAAAATGCCTTTATCAATTTTGTAGCTCTCATCTTTTAAATGTAGAGACTGATCAATTGGTTGAAGCTACCTGTTGAGAAGCGTTACTGAACTGGTGAGGCTGGACTGATATTTACATGATCTGCGCATTTATGATCACAATCATTCCATTTGAAAATTAGCAGACTCTTTTCAGTAAGAGTAAGGTTGGAGTTAGCAGTAACTGATGCATCTCAAAGCCCCTTTTCTATATATATTAAATAGGTGCTTTTTCATGGCTTGGTCGTAGCCCATTCTAACTTTTAATGAAGAATATTAATCACATATAAAGATATATTGCTGCTTTAGGATTACCTGCCTGAAAAGGAGCATGCTAATATAGCTCATCATTCTCTTAATGGAGAATTTAAAGAGCTTAAAAACTTAATATAGTTCTGAAACTGAAATTTAAAAAGCCAACAGAGAAATGAACCCCCTCTACTAAGTTATTTCTTTTTTAACCAAAGATAAAGAAAAGGCCAACCAAAGTGGCATTTTACTGTGGCCATTCATCAGCAACTCTGTTTAATTCCTTCAAGCACAATCTGCTCAGAAAATTTCTTTCAAAATGAATGGAGCCACTTCAAGCTGAATATCATTTCAGTTGAATTTGAATGGCAGAATCTCTTGTAGTGTGTACCTTTAATATCAAATGATTATTTTTTAAATGTTACTTCATGGTTGAACTTGCTGCTTAAATTAATTAAAAATAAAAAGTACTTTTACGCACTCTATTCCACTGGAAGTGCAAGTGGGGATTAATGTAAAGCCTTATATTTTAGTATCAGCATTGTTATCAGCACTATTACCACCTGAGCTGAATTAAACCTTCCAATCTTGTATCAAAACATGTTCAAACTTCTAGTCTTGCATTTGTTCTGTGTGGTTTTTCATTCACTGAATGGCTAGAATATAATTCATTTATTTATTTTTAGAAATGCTTCATTTTGGTGTATTTGTGTATGTGTGTGATACACTTTTAATAGCAGAATAAGGACTTTTACTTCATGGTACCATGCAGTAGCTGGAAGCAGTTACACTAAAGTCAGTCCCCCACCCTTGCCCCCACAGGAAGAATGATTTCCAAGGCCTTACCCTTTTTCTCTTGGTGATTATGGGACGAGACAGCCACATATGGATTGATATTCTCAGATGAGCCAATGTGATCCTTCCAATTTAGTATGTGCCCTCCGGCATCATAACCCTGTTGGACTGGAGAGTCTGAAGTAGACATGCTGGGAAGTAGCGAACTTGAGTGTCCTGTTTGCACCATAAATACAGTTAAGGACAGTGAGAACAAGCAGTTTAGTAGCAAGTAACATTTCTAAAGGTGTTTGTATGCCCAGATCAAGGAAGGAATCTGAGCTCTTGTAAATCAAAACCCTGCTCATCTTTGGAACACACAGAACAATACCGGACAGAAATATAGAGTAATCTGTGAGTTACATGAATTACCTGAAAGTTGATTTATGTACAAATAAAATGTGTATGTGCAACTCCTGACTATTTGTGTAATAATCCTACAACTATGCAAAACAAAATGGTGGCTGAAACCAGTAGAACATTCCGAAATGTGAGCAGAGCTCATGGATATGAGCAGAATCAAATGAAACAAAATAACATGAACTCTTACAGACTTTAATATAATTAAAGACTGACTTAAGAGTCTAGGAAGAAACAATTTTTTTCAAAGTTACAGACCCACACCAATGGGTGGGGCCGAAAATCAAAATGAGAAGCAAACTTGTTCTCTTTCCAACACTTCTTTGTCTTTCTGCCACCTCATATCCCAAGCCATACCTGTCTATAAGCTGGGCCATCATCTTTTGCAGAGGGATTTTCAATTTAAGCAAAGGGCTACAAAGAATTAGCCTTATTGTTCCATTGTTCCTTATTCTTTATATCCTGTCTTTCCATGTTATCAGATGATTGCATACTTTTGGGGTTGTTATACAAAGTAGAATTGTAAAATTATTTATAAATATATAAATAATATGATTAAGAAAGCGAACGACTCCAAACAATTCTGGATGGCTTACCATTTTAAAATCAGTAAAAATAGAATAAAGAATGCAGGCCACTTGCAAGGAAACTATACATAGCAGACAATAAATTCCACAGTGGGTCACTAATTACTGGGAGAGCAGCCAAGAGAGGAGCCATGTTCTTTTTCTGTTCTATTGCATAGATTTAAGTAAAAAAAAATAGCTTGAGGTGTATCCTTAAAACAAAAGAGACCTTATATGGTTCTTTCTAAAAAGTGGATACTAGAGCTGTTGCAGCCCATCATAAAAAGTGCTTTCAAATGAAATGTGGAGGAGAATTAAGCCAAATAATCTCATGAAATACAAGTTGAGAATAAAGACCCAATCAATGTTGCTCAACTCTACTTAAAAATGACTTATCCTCAGAAAACAACAAATAGTCACCACAAGGTCTTATGCATGGGGAACACCTATCTCCTTTTGCTACCTATCCTCTACCCACTGGAAGACAAATGCTGCAGCAGGTATCAACATCGATATAAAACAAAAATTTCAAAGTTAGCCTATTATGTTGAGAGGATTACATCAACTGGAATAAAAAGTTACAATGGAAGGTAGACAATGAGTTTTTATTTTGAAAATCAGACAAACAGAACACAATACTGGATATAAAGACTACTTGAAATTTCTGGACTGCATAAAGATTCTTTTTCACATCCAGTGCAAAACCTTTCATTTAGCTAATGTGCATTTTTGGTCTTGCTTCAAAAGATAACATTAACCTCAGTAACACAAAGTGATGTGACTTTCTTTTGAATAATCAGGCCCTACAGTAGTTTTGGAAAATCCAGTGGACTAAATAATACAGAGTAGAGAGAAGGAGGAAAGCTATAGGGAGCTAAAGGACAAAGGGGAAGGATGTGAGGAAAACCAGCAGGATTTGTAAAGTATCAGTCAGGTTCCCTGGGGTCTTTTATCGTTTTCAAAAATCTTCAGGTTAAGCTTGTACTAACTGAAGCCCAAAACATCTGAAGCACCAGATTGCTTATCTCTGCTCAGCATCAGAATTTAAGAAATTGATACGAATGCTTCTCATATAATTCATAAATATTTTTTTCCTACAGTTAAGGAACTCTTGCTACTCCTGACATATTAACTAGATACAGGAAATCAAGTTAGATTCAAAGAGTTTCATTTTAGCTGGAATCATTAGGAACAAAACCTAATCCCTGATATAATGGGTTTACCATTGTTCTTAAGCCTGGAACTCACACTGACAAGAGCACAAGAGCACTTGTCAGTGTGAGCACTAAACTATATAATTTTTTTTTAAATCATAAGTCTAATTTCATCAGGTCCCATTAACACTGAAGACTCAGAACTGATAGTCAGACTTTACAGAATATTAAACTGTTATATAACTACGGTATCAAAATTACAATTCCTTAAATATAAAAATGGAGAGCTACAAAAAATAATCTTCCTATTATTTATCTACAAGTTATTTGGAAGCATAATTCAAAGTTGATTGCAAAGCAGGAACTGAATCTTGGCTTCAGCCCTTAGTTACTATTAAAAAAAAATGGAAAACGTGACTTCTATGCAAGTGGGATTACTGCAACTAATATCCTTAAAATTGAACCTCATAGAGATCCTGGGGGGGGGGGGGCGGCGAGTATAGGTTGCATGTGACCTAACATATGTCAAGATTGCATACAAATACAGAAGGAATGTTGTTTTGATATCTTACTGATTAGGGAACGATCCTTATGCTGAGTATCAGTTTCATGTTCATCTTTACCCATAGTTTCAAGAACACGATTAAAAAATGTGTCATTTTTCACCCAGCCTTCTCTCAAGTAACTCTGTGCAGTCCTAACGTTTGTTTACATCTTATTTATCTTTAAAAGGGGTGTGGTTCTCAGCACAAGAAAGCAATTGTTTCCAAAAGAATTAGAAGTGTATGTGGCTATTGACAAATAGCACTTATATTTTATATCTGGATTTGATATGCATTTTGCTCCACATTCAATACAGAAATCTTAGCGGAGTTCTATAGGTGATTTTATGTTTAATATGTTCATATCAGTAAAGCCTTTTTTCTTAATGTGATAATCTAAAGAAAATATTTACCCAAGGGACAAACCATATGCTTCAGCGATATGCAGAACTCAGTGATAATGGAAAGCTTTAGCTATATAAAAAAAAATTAATGGGTACCACGTGGTAGCAGAACTAGAAAAAGCTTCACATAAATATGGAAATGTGGGCTTTTTCTTCTGTTACTAATACATTAGGGCCTATTTGGAAAGTAAGCGTGTTAACACTTCAGAAATTTTGGCAAATGCTAGGGTTGAAGTACACTAAACAAGGATCTTTATTTCCAATCTGGGAAGCTGCCAGGAAGATTTGGTTATTAATAGGAATGTGATTACAGTTTGATCCTAAATCACACAAGAAACAGACAGTGTGAAGTAATATTGGAGATAGTGTGGAATGTTTTACTGGAGTGCTTGGGCTAGATAAAGGATCAACGGTTTCAAAAGGATCAGTTGATTTCTAATGGTTGCTTTAAACTTTGAGAGATTACATATTGAATATGACTTACCTATAATATTCTCTTGTCATATAATATATGTGGGTATATGCATAATTTTGTATTTATTTATTTAGTCATGTTTATGTTGTGCATATTTCATGAAGAATTTTGGTTCTAATGAGTGTAGTGATATATTTCCAATTTTACATATACTCTCTGATATTTATTTATTTCAACTTATATCCCGCCTTTCTCCAGAGACTCAGGGCGGCTTACAATTTATTAAGCACAAATTAATGTGCTTAGCCATAGCCTTCATTCCTTGTA
>JANHFM010008726.1:83198-106316 GCA_032468115.1 Grayia smithii
TTCTCCCTCTCTTTCATCTTTCCCCTCTCTCATCTCTTTCTCCCTCTCTCTCTTTCCCCTCTCTCATCTCTTTCTCCCTCCCTCTCATTTCTCCCTCTCTCTCTTTATCTCTCTCATCTCTCTCCCTTTCCGTCTCTCATCTTTCCCCCTGTCCTTCTTTCCCAGATAAATGAAGCTCTTTCGTCTCCCTGCCATGGCTCCCTGTTGGCTGGCTGCTCCCCCTCCCCTCCCTCGCCTGTTCTGAGAAGGACGGCGGAGACAAGTGGAGACTTACTCCATATTTCAGAGCGGAAGCGAAGCGCTCCTCTACTTGCCTCTTTTTCCGGCCCTTGTTGGGAGACGCGTGACTTTCTCCACCCCGAGACACCGATGCTCCACATCGTAATGGGCTCCAGGAGGAAGAGGAGGAGGACGCCATCTCCCCCATTGCGCAGCATGCTAAGTTTAAGTGCAAGAGCAGCAAGCAGCCATGGAGGCGGCAAGAGGAATATGGGGAGATTCTGTCTCCCATAGTCCTCTCCCCACCTCCCTGGCTGCTTGCTGCTTTTGCACTTAAACTTAGCGCGCTGCACAATGGGGGAGACGGCATCCTCCTCCTCTTCCTCCTGGAGCCCATTACAACACGCAGCATTGGCTGCAGCCAGGCAGCCCAGCCAGTGTCTCAGCACAGAGCAAAGTCACGTGTCTCCCCCAGTGGCCGAGATGCGCACAGGACCAACAAAGGCCAGAAAAAGAGACAAGTGGAGCGCTTCGTTCCCGCTCTGGAATATGGGGCAAGTCTCTATTCACCGCAGTCACCCTTCTTGTCTCTGGGCAGGTGAGGGGGGAGGGACAGAGCCACCCAGTGGTGGGATCATCCAACAGGGAACTGCAGGAGGGGTCCCAAAGAGCCGCATGTCGCTCACCAGCTGCGGTTTGCCGACCACTAATCCAGGTCATGGCTGTCCCAAAGGTGCTTTTCAAAGAGCAACTCGACTTTTTTGAGTTCTTCCTTGAAGATGTTTTGCTTCTTGTCCAAGAAGCTTCTTCAGTTGACGAAGTAGCTCATGCTATGGTTAAAAGTACAACTAATCTCATAGAAATTTTTTAAAAAGGCAGACTTTGAACTGCTTTCATAGCAGAATTGGTAACACTACAAAATGTATTACAGGAATCTATTTGGTAATATCTATAATATTAGCAAATAGAATATTTGTTAAAATAATTTGTTTCTTCTCAACTAAATGTGGATTGAATCTCCGTGTAAATTTCGGGAACATCAAGAAAACCATAACCTACCTTTGATTATTTTAGGTGTGCTCACATTCATCTGTAGATATTATTTCCCATCAGATCTTTTATCTTTAAAGTACAAAGGAATGTAATTAGACAACTGAAGTAGATAGCCATAATTTATATATTTAAGGCTTAGATGTACAGCTGTTTGAATCAGCTGACATTTAATCTCAGGAATAATCCAAAGTCAAGACACGAGTACAAAACCTGTAAAAAAAATGTTTAATTTTTATTATAACACATTATAACAAACACAGAACATACAACAAATAATTTTATCCTCTTTTTCCACTGTTTTGTAGTGGTTGTCTTCTTTAATTTCTCCCCCCGTATGTCTATTATTTTTCATTTTCTTCCTTGTCCCTTTGTAAATAATTCCTTTCACAATTCATTTTCTGGCAACACTAGCTCCTGCAGAGATTATCATAGCCATGATTCACAAACTATCGTCCACAGAGATCCACCAGATATTCTGTAGCTTTGGTAACCACAGCCAATTACTACCTTAGCCTCAGGAGCCTCACTAGAAGAAGCTGGAAGACTTTGTCTTTGTCAGGAACAATTGTTTGCTTTGGCTTACATTCCCCCCAGCTTTGGAAAAACTCAACTCTGCCTTGATTCATTTTTGCCTCTGCCTTGCCTTTGCCTCATGGACTTGCCTGACCCTGTGGAATTACCTTTACCCTTTGGACCTTGACTCTGGCCTTGCCCCTTCAGCTTGCACCTTCTCTTTGGACATCCTTTGCCTTTGCAAATTGGTTTTGGTTATTTACTGGCTTGTGTTTCTGGGACTGAGGATGGCTCCCGTCAGAGAAGTGTTGGGTGGAGCCTTACCAGCCACTGTAGGGCCATTTGTTCTGGCAGTTAATAGAGCAATAAAGGACTAATGATGCCTGGCGATCTGGGTCATAACAATGCTGCATGACTTCCATTTCCATCCAAAGATTCTTCTCTGTTGAGAATGATGGCACTTGATCAGATGTTGCTTGAGGCTTTCAGAGTGGCTTACAGCATGACCTGGTGGGGGTATTTATTTCACATTAAAAAAGGATCAAGATTGTTTTTAGGAATGCAGTGAGATGTCCAAATGCTAATTAGAAACACAATTTCTGTATTTGTATACTTCAAAGGTTCAGTCTGGTTTCTTTCAATAAAATACATCCATGTATTAACTTCCACTAAAAATCCAAGAACATACATCGGATTAGTGAATAGATAGGAATTAGTTACTAATACTTTTCATCCAGCTATAAATGTACAGATTTTTTTACTTTATCTGCAAAATGCGTTACATGACCTTTCAGTGTGAAATCAGTGTCATTCAGTTGGAAGGTTCCGGATGACCTTGCGGCAAGAGCAGGAGCAAAGAGCAGGTCTCCGTGCTCTCACACTGAATTCTCACCACTGGAGGGCTCCAAAAGGAGCCAAAACCACCCTGTGGGGTGGTGAAGAAAAAGAGGGGCGCACTGCAGATCGCGGAGAGCTGCAACTCTCCTGCCTGATCCAGGGCTTCTTTTTCCCTCTTATCCACGACGAGAAGACGCAGCCATTATTGTTGCCATGAAGCTGGGACAGCTGAGGCTACAAAGAAAGTGCAGGAGCAGTGTAAATGAACAGTGGGTGAGATGATCCTGTTTTTACATAGAACCTAACCTTAAAAGGGAAAAAAAAAATCTAGGAAAAGAAACTCTTAGATCTATTTGTTAAAACAGCGAATAACTACCTAGAGAAAAATCCCTGACCAGGAAGAAAGGAATTAAGGGGAGAAAAGTAAAAAACTTTTAGAACACGGAAAAGTGGACTTTTAAACTGGATAGGAGCTGGCTTGGGAAAGGCATTTTAAAATGCTGGAAATACTTACTTAAATAACTTAGTTGACCTTGGCTTGAATTAAATTTGGCTAAATACATGTCAGACTGGAGACACTGAAACTTAAGCAGAGAGCACCATCTAACTGACGAATCTACCATATCTCTACAAGTCTGGGAAAAATTTGATAAGAGAATTAAATAACAAATTTGATAAGAGAATTAAATAACAAATTTGATAAGAGAATTAAATAACATCTGGAAGACTGTGGTGATATCTACTGTTCTATTTTTATCTACCTTATGACTACTGGAGGTTTAACTGTGAGAACAAAGATCCTGGACTTCCTAAAAGGAACTGATTGATAAATCCTGGGATATAAAGAACTATAATTATTGTACCCTTTGAGGAGGAACATTAAGACTGAATATATGGTTCTTGGACTATTGAACAAGAGTTGGATTTATTAAAATAAGACAAGATGCTTCTTCAGGGGGAAATGAGTGGACTTTTACAAGAAATGACAATGTTCCAGAATATTAATGATACTATGACAAAAAACCACAGGGAGGTAAGAAATCTAATAGATGGAAAAGTTGAAAATATTTCACAAGAGACAATGAACAAAGATCAAAATGTCTAGGGAAAGGAAAAGGCAACAGAAAGAATGGAGGAAAAGATAGAACAGAAAAATTAGCAAATAAAACAAGAAGAGAAGAAGGAAAGGACAATAAAGATAATAATGACTGATGAAATAAATCACAGACAAAATATTTTAAGAGATTTTAAAATGAAATCAGATAAGCAGGAAGATACCTTTGAAAGGGAGGTAGGGGTTTGGGAGGACTGGCAGTATAAGATGGTACAGATGGTAGAAATATCTAAACTAGACAGAGATAAAGATCCAAGAGAGGAGTATGGGAGACAAGTCAAAAAATGAATAAGAACTGAAGTATTAAAATGGGCAAGGGATGATGGATAAAAAGGAACTGTCTTAGAAACAAGAAATAGAGGGGTTATTAGTATACACATTTCTATATAATAGAATAAAAATAATAACTAGAGAAGACCAGAGGTTGAAAGATGGCATTATTATATATGTTCAACTAATATTATGATTGGCATTACAATGGCATTGAATAATATTGAAGGATTATATCCCAATACAAATATGTGTACCAATACTAAGATTACAAAAGTTTGATTAACATAACAAATAGTATTAATATTATTTGTATCAAAATGAACGATACTCAGATACCACACTGTTCATGCATGATGTTGATGTTTGTGTGTGTGTGTAATATATAAAAGGTAAAGGTTCCCCTCGCACATAGTCGTTCCCACCTCTAGGGGATGGTGCTCATCTCCATTTCAAAGCCGAAGAGCCAGCGCTGTCCGAAGATGTCTCTGTGGTCATGTGGCCGACATGACTAAGCGCCAAAAGTGCAGGGAATGCTGTTACCTTCCCACCAAAGATGGTCCCTATTTTTCTACTTGCATTTTTTATATGCTTTCTAACTGCTAGATTGGCAGAAGCTGGGATAAGTAATGGGAGCTCACCTTGTTACGCGGCACTAGGAATTCGAACTGTTGAACTGCTGGCCTTTCAATCGACAAGCTTAGCATTTTAGCCACTGAGCTGTGTCCCTTTTATGTGTGTGTGTGTGTGTGCGTGTGTAAAAAACTGTCGTTCAGTTGGTAAGAAAAAATATTACCAGTTTCAAATACAGAGCTCCAAATTTGTGTTTTCAAAGATGGTAGGATTAGGTAGGCTTATCTAGCTGTAAAACATATTTTACTTAGTCAGATAATTAACTTTTTTCTGTTTACAACTGATTAAAAGAATCTGACCACTTTTAACATTTTTAATAAATTACATCTATAGTTTTAAAAACATAATTTGATCAAGATTTTTTGAGTAATTTTATTAAAAAATTTAAGAAGGAAAATAAAACTAATGTAAATGTAAAAAAAAAGAAAAAAAGAGAAAGAAATCAAAGAGAAAGGTAAAAGGGCAAGAAAGGGGGGAAAGGAAAAATAGAAAAGAAAGAAAAAAGATACAAAGTACTTCCAGTCTTCTTTAGAGCAGTTACAGACAGTCCATGACTTATGACATTCATTTAACAATTCAAAGTTATGACAGCCTTGAAAAAAATTATTTACCACCTGTCCTTTGCGACCATTGTACCACCTCCACAATCATGTGACCACAATTCAGACGCTTAGCAACTGGCTCACATTTATGACCAAGTGCAGCATCCTATGATCATGTGATTGTGGTTTCCAACCTTCCCAGTTGGCTTCTGACAAAAAACAATTTTTGTTTAACAACCATGTGATGTTGCTTAATGACCACAATGGTTTGTTTTATGACCACCATAAGAATGGTCATAAAATCTGGTCTAGTCACTTGATGACTTATGACTGCACCAGAAATTCTGGTCCCAATTGTGATCATAAGTTGATCTACCTGTATAAATACATAGATAAATTTACCTCTCACTCTGTAGTTACAATTTAATTCTATTCTTTCTATAATGTATCTTGTCCAATAATTAAAAACCACAAATCATATGTTTATTTTTTCTGTTTTGCACAAAAAGTCCATAAGGGGTTTCTTGTCCAGAGTAAATATAGAAATTGTCTTTTCACTAAACCATTTTGCCATCTCAGCAAGTTCTTTATCAAATATTCTTCAATTGTGGGTAATGCTGAATCTTTCTATTTTTATGCATACAATAACCGTGTTGCATTTATCAAATACAAAAGCAAATTTCCAAGATTCTTTTCCAATTGTTTGACCATCAATTCCAAAAGAAAAGTCTTAATTTTCTAGCTCTTTTACATATCCACAAAGCATGACACAATGTCTCTTCTTGTTCACATGTCCAATATAAATGAAGTGGTTTCATACATTCCAGACAATTTCTCCGGTAACTATACTTAAACATCACTGTATAAAAAATCTCTTTAAGATTATAACATAGTGTAAAGTTCAATCCTTTCAACCACACGTTTTCTCATTGTTTCATGTTTATTATAAATTTAGTCCACTTTATCAAACATTTCAGAAATTGTTCTTCTATTTCACATTTCAATAAAAGTTTATACATTTTAGCAATTACATATTCACCATTTGTACACAATTCTATTTCAAATTCAGCCTTATGATGTTCTTTTATCTACTGAGTTTCCCCGAAAATAAGACTCTGTCTTATATTTTTTTGAACCCTGAAATAAGCGCTTGGCCTTACTGCCATGCACTCAAAAGCCCAATTGGGCTTATTATCAGGGGATGTCTTATTTTGGGGAAAACAGGGTACTTTAAATCTTTCAGGTAATTGTATATAAGAAAACCACTGTCCCTCTGCCACTAGTTCTTTATTTTACATTCTTCCTAACATTAGTATCTCACAATAAGTTAGCCAGATTTCTTTGCCTATTATTTCTTATCTATAAAATGCTTGTTAGCTAAGAGCCAGAAATATGTTTTTGAGCACAATCTGGATTTGTATCCCTTCCATTCTCAGTATAGCACAAATAGCATAATTATTTTTGAAATCCAATTAACTTCAACTTTATTGTATCACAGATATCCCTGCCATCTTAATCTCATGTCATGTACTTTTAACTCAAAAGCCTTCTATTTCTCAAGAACAATTACTCTTTCATCCAAACCAAACAGCAAGAGATGCTTCTTTCAAAAGTGTGTGAATGCACATACGTCTCAAAAACTGTGAGAAGGGAGAAGGAAAACTCCATATCTTCTTCCGATATGTGTCTTTTGTAGGCAAATTATATCGTTTTAATTTTTTCAAATAATGACTTTTTTTTTTACTTTCAGGGAGCATTTGCTACATTTATATTTCATATTAATCACTTGTAATCCATAATCACATAAAAAAATTAGAAGAACCAATACTTATAGCACCTAATCCAGTATATCCCTTTCAGTTTCCTCTTGCACCAGTTGGAGTTTTTGTGTCTTCTTTGACACTTTCATTTGAATTTCTTCCAATTCTTCTTTGAATTTTTCTAGAAATTTCCACACCTCCTGGTTAGAATTCAACTGAAACTTCTGCTATTTCAAAGTAAAGTTCATATCTTCCAATTTGTTCCATCAAAATGGGATCCTTTTCTATTTTAATCTCTCAGTCAAAAAAATACTCCTTTTCTCTTACACAAAGTTATGATAGTAATTTAAGAGCAATTAAGAACAATTATATCTATATTCCCAATACATAATGCAAAACTTAATCCTTTTTTCTTCCTGACAAAGTGCACAAAAGCATCCCTTAGAACATTTCTTGTTCTTGCAAATTCTTGCAAATCTTGAATTTATTCTATACATTTTTATCAATTGATGCCTCTATATACTCCTCTGCCCAATCCAAAAAAAATGCCAGGACTTTAATAATCTTCTCTCTAATATCTTCTCTAGAATCCTATGGCCTTGCTCTAAGTCCTAAAACAAATTCTTATTCTCTTAATCAAATATAGCCAGATTATCTAGTTCTCTTTCCAACTCCCTGTCAGGAATTTCTGTCCTCTCTAAAATTTCTATTGTGTCTGTTTTATATCTCCAAACATTTGTTACAGGACTTTCTATCATCTTGGGTTCTTCTTTCATCTCCTCTTTCCTTTTTACAAGTCTTGTCAATTTAGTATCAAGTGATTCTAACTTATTTGCCCATTTGCTAACATTATTTCTGAAGCAAACCTGGTATAATTCCTTTTTCTGCAGGTTGTTCTAGTGATCTCCTCTCCTCTCCTCCACCCTTGCTATTTTTCTGGTGGTTGTCATTATATTATAATCCAAAAATGAAAGTATCTCAAACAACAGAAAATTAAAGGCAAGCTTCCTACGTTTTTTGTCTTTTGTGCTCTCATCCCCAATAGCACTAATTATGTTCAACATCCCAATCAACAACTATAATTACAGTCAGTTTCACAGTCTGGCTCATTATCTTACTGTTATTTTTTGTTTTGTGTGCATTCTTGTACACAAGAATGCATTGTATGCATTCTTTAATAATAAACAAAAAACATTCCCACAAAGGTCTAGTTCTTTTGGCTAATTTAATTATAATTTATTTAAAAGCACCTTTGCAAAAAAGAAATCTTTCAAAATAACCATCCCCTTTATCCGTTTTAAAATTTACATTCAAGGAAGTAGTGTAAAAACAAAGCTCTATGACATGTTTTGTTTTCCAAATGCTCCAAAGCCTACTAGAAGATTAAATATTTAGTTAGAGCTGAGCTTAAAATTATGAAGAACTTTTTAGCAAAAACTAACAGAACACTAAAAAAACAGAGAAGATATGTTTTACTTACTAAAGTTTTCTGAAGATTTGTGTTTGTAGATGTCAGAAGGATTTAAAAAAAAACAAAAAACACTTTTTTCTGGTCAGAGGGAAATAAATATGGCACTATGACTTCTTTCTTAGAGTATAATGCCATACAATGTACTCATAGAATAATGCGGTATTCTTTTAAAATGTTCTTAAAAGATCCATTTTTTTAAAATAGAATAATATGGATAACAAGAGGCATCATAGGGTGACATTATCCAGGGTAAACAATTGAGAGATGCTGTTACTTTCTCATGATAATAAAAATACATTAAGTTTCCCATTATCATTTTCATACACATAAACCCTCCCATGAACTGTTTTGAGAGTTGTAGCAATCCATCAACAAAAATTAATCAAATGTTCTCATAACTGCAACCTAAAATTAGGTTGCGGTAACCTTTCAGATTATCTCCAATTTAAGGAAATTTTCAGCTATTCAGAAAATGTAGAACTTATTATCTTCTTTTTTGAATAAAATATATTATTCTGATATTTAATGAGCCAAGAGACAAAATTTCTTAACTTTTTTTTTTTTACTTTTCTTGAAACATAAAATAAATCTGAATAAAATATAGTGCTTGAAATCATGACAGAATAAAAATATTCTCTAGAATTGTAGTCTTCATCTCAAAATCTTACCACAGCTTCTAACCTCTAGAAGTCAGGTCAGGTATGAGACAGTCTTTTAGGTTTTTCCTTCTGCTGGTTTCTGTTCTTACTCCAGTTAAACAATCACTTCCTTATGACTAAACAAAAAGATATTTATATAAGAGAAAGTCCTTTATAGAATTTTATTACAAAATATCTTAACAGTTATTTATCACATATTAATGATCACAAAAATAACTTTTTGTTTTCATCAGTAATTTTCTAAGGATTTGTTGTTTTGTTTACCCCTATTTACTACAACATAATTCTTTTCAAACAACATTATTTTCTTCTAGAGGAAGGCCATTATTTAAAAAAATTCATCTTATCTAAAGCACTGTTCCTTCTTTTGATATCAGTGAAGTTCTGATCAAAATTGACTTTATGAGACCACTTTTAACAAAACTAGAAGAAATGACAAATTGGCTAGAACTGCTATCTAATAATTCTATTTGGCTTATCTCTGAGTGATTACCTATAGGATACCTCCTTCTTATGTAGTTCACTGAATTCCTCCAGCCATATGGAGCAAATTTTGGCAAGTATGTAAGGTGTCATCATTTCCACTGTGAGCATCATTCCCAAGTAAAATTCAATTTCAATCTTTCAGAATAAGCACAGATATCAAAAGAATCTGAAATTACGAATTATGGTTTAAGGTTTTGTTTATTTTGAAGTTGTGAGCTAACTGAGACACAATGAAAGTTACCAGCAATTACAGACAATCTAATTTATTTGAAGAAATGTGTGAAGGGAGGATAAAAGGATTGCATGTGGAAGGAAATATCTTTTTTATATTTCGATTTACTAAACCAAGATTATGATATCGAAGCTTTTTCTATGAGATTGTTAACTGTATCAACATCTAGAAACATACCTCTCTTCACTTTGGGGATTTTTTTGTAGGTTGTTTTCTGAAGAATCTTTACATTCTGAAGATAATTTCTGGGAATTTTCAAAACTATTCATCTCCAGGCTATGAATTATTTTATCAAGTTTGCCCTGTTTCTCCTTTAAAACTTTAATATCCAATTCCAGTTCAGCAACGTTGTTTGCAATGCTTTCTTTCAATCTGCTCAATTCCACAAGCAAAGGGTCTTCCTCTTTTCGATTCTTCTGCAGCATCTCCACTAAATTGAAGTGGTGGAGCCAGGTAAAGAAAATTATTTTAATACATGCATTATTAAGGTAATTAAAATTACAAGTTTTAATTTTCTTAGATGCAAGATGTTTGGTATGTATGTAATGTTGTCAACAGTAATATAGCATACATAATCCATTATTTAGGATCATATAATCCTAAATTTATGACTGTTGTACAGCAACTGTTCAAAGTTACAATGGTCCTCAGAGTTCTGGCTGTCACAGCATTCCCATGTCCATGTGATTACAATCAGGGTGCTCAGCACCCAGCTCACAATTACAACATCACAGTAAGCCACATTCATGTGACTGTGATTTCCCCCATTCCCTGCCAGCTTCTGACAAGTGAAGTCAATGATAAAATTGCAATCACATGATGACACACATAATCCTTGTATAACTGAAGGCAAACCAAACTACTGAAATTGCCATTGCTATGTTATGCAATCATGTGACATTGCACTCTATGACTGTGTTGCTTGCAATGGAGTTCCTGGTCCCAACTGCTATTGTAATCAGGAGACTTTCTGTAGTATTATGAGATGTCTTCAGAATGAGATAAAATATAATTACACACTTTCCAGGGGATTGTGTAGTATTCAGCTACTGAATACTTCAGGACAAAATAATAATTACAAAATAAGAGGAAGTGATACCTTGCTGTTTTGAAAGCCTATCTAATTCAATCTTCTGATAAAAGAGTTTCTTATGTTGTGATTCTTGTTCAAGCTTCAACTTTACTTTTTCCTCTATTACCTGGAAAATTTGAAAAGGAATTAGCACATTAAAATATGCCATTTCATTGATCAAAGTAAAAGCAATCCTCAAGGATCATTAGGGCAAATTTCCAATGTGTCCCTGAATCCACAGTCTTTTTACATTATTATATTATTATATATATATTTTAAATATTTAATGCAATTTATCTCTTACTCACAAGAGCTTCTTATATAGTATGTTCATTTTTCCATTAAAATAGCATGTCTTCTTACTTTATAAAGTCCACCTGAAATGATTATTAACTTTGGGAATTTCCTGAAGTTTTGTAATTCATAACAAGGGAGGAGGGGACAAACAGGCCATGACTTAACAAAACAGAAGTGTATGTAATTGTACCAAAGCACATGTAACAAGCCTGGAATATATTCTTAATTTGTAAGGAAATAACTTCCTTAGGATACCCAAGACAGTAAATTTTTGTTTGGAAGCTATAGGCTGAAACCCACCACTAGATGACAAATCTCTGTTGTTGAATTTATGTGTTGCAAATCTTTGACATCAACAAAGTGGCAATGCAGAGGTTGTACAGGAAGATTTGCCTTTGGATTATAGATTTCCTATCTGGCTGCTCTCAGAGAGTCAGATTAGATAATCATATCTCCTCAGCTTTTATTCTTAACACTGGTACATTACAGGATTGCATGTTGAGTCCCTTACTCTATTCTCTTTATGTACATGACTGCATTCCCATTCACGCCAGTAATACTATTATTACATTTGCAGATGATACAACAGTCGTGGGAGTCATTTCCAGGAGGGATGAATCTGTCTTTCGAGATGCGATGACCGGTTGCTTTCATGATGTGGAGACAGTAACTTGGTCCAAGGAGTTTATAGTGGTTAGGGTTAGGGTTAGGGTGACTAGATCAGACATCCAGTCCTTGGTTATCAATGGAGACCAAGTGGAGCAAATGACTAGTTTTACATTTCTGGGTATTATCATAAAAGAGAACCTGACCTGGAACACTCATATTGCAGCACTGGTCATTAGGGCCAAGCAGAGATTATACTACCGGAGACTTCTCAGGAAACAACAAATGAATGAAAAATTGCTGGTGACCTTCTATCACTGAACCACAGAGAGTATTTTAACTTACTGCACCTGTGTATGGTTTGCCAATTGCACAATGGCAGATAGGACAGCACTCTAGAGGGTTAACATCATTGCCCAGAGGATCACTGGTTGCCCTCTCCTCTCTTTGGAACAGCTTTATAGCTCCCACTGCCTTAAGAAAGTTCAAAACATTCTTAAAGATCCATCTCATCTTGAGCACCCTTTTTTTTAACTATTACCATCTGGCAGATAGTACAGGATAATAAAAACAAGGACAAAATGTGAATTTGTAATAAATGAATATATTACATTGGATATAATAAAGATTATAAGAGGTGATCCAGTGAGTGTTCTGTTCATAAAATGAGAAGTGAGAAGAAAGAACAAGAAAAAGTGTTATTAGATAAATGTGCATCTATAAGTGTGAATTTAACAAAATGGGAAAAACAATTTGGAGTGAAGAAAAAAGAATTAAAACCTGATTGCTCAGATACCAATCGAAATTTGAAATAAATACAACAGTAGAGAAAGGGAGAGGGAAGAGAAGAGAGGGGAAAGGGAAAGAAGAATGAGAGAAGGAGAGAAGTATTTATTTATTTGTTTGTTTGTTTGTTTGTTAAACTTATATGCTGCCCAACTCCCAAAGGACTCCGGGCGGCTCACAGTAAAAAACATAAAGAATTACAGTAAATAAAGTAAGGGGGAGTAAGAGTTGGCTGGAAGGAAGAAGGGAGGAGTAGAGGAAAGGGAGGGGATGTAGTGAAGAGAAAGGAGAGGAGGGAAGAAGAAAGTAGAGAGTAGTTGGAGGAAAGGAAGGACTGTTGTTAAATTAAAGATGAAATGGTAGAAGAATCCCAAACATGTTGATTGGATTTAAGATGATAAGACTTAAAAGAAAATTTGAATGTCAAATGAGAAATTGTCCATTTACATTATGTTTATAATGTAAACAAAATGGAAATGGAAATGGAAAAAATAAAAAACTTTCTCAAAAAAAATCAGAGATACAACTATTTAATGTGCATAATTTACTCCAAAAACTCCAAAAAAGGAGAACCCCAATTCTCCTTAGTGCAGACACAGGATTATTCTTATCAAAGAGAATTAACAGCACAGTTACAAACTGAAGTAATTAAAAAATGCCTATAAAAATGTAATAATTTCAAAAATAGAACTGGAAAAAATATCATTTACAAACTGTTATCTCCCTCCTTCCCTCTCTGTCTCTCTCTCCTCCTCTCTCTCTCCCCCTCCCTTCCTCCCTTCCTCCCTCCCGCTCGCTCTCTTTTGCATTTTTGTCTATCAACAAAAGCCCCCCTTTCTCACAACAACATAATGCTGCGTGGCATTCATTCATAATGCCATTGGAAAAGAATGAATGGCAACTCTTTTTCAACAATGAGGCTATTAAGAACATACAAATTGCCTAATTCAGCAGGACTCATTCATTATTTCTTGACAATAAAAATGGAGGCACTGATATTCTATTTTTTATTGGTGTATCTCAACACTGCAGAACAAATCCTCCACACTTCACAAATCCTAGATTGCCTAGTGCCCCATCAGAGGGAAGAGATGATGGTGTCATCACTGTTCTAAAATAACTCTTTACCCATTCCTTGTCTTCAATCTTTGATGAAATATCTAGTCTTTAAAAATTAATTGGATGCTATATATTTTGGTGTCTCTTGTGATTTTGAATGAATACCTAGCAACTAAAAAAAGTCATAATCAGTGAAACAAGTGTATTGTAAAAAAAAAAAAAAAAAGGCAATTCAGTACCTCTACCTGACAGAATGCATTGCTGAAATAAAGTATGGTTTCTTTGTGCTTTAAACATCTGTTCTTTGAACAAGCACTAAAGGTCGAGATTTTGAAGAAGCACAGCAAAAGTGAGTAAAATAAGACATCCAACACTGTAATCCAGAATGTCCCCGTTCTTCCTGTAGCTCTTTATTTACCTTTCAACCATTTTGAATCATGTTTGACTGTCCGCAGCGTTGGGCTGTCTCCAAGGCTCCGGTAAATGACAGCATCTATTGCAAGGAAGTCTGTCACAGTGGCAGAATACAGCTTTCCCTCTTTTGGGTAGAATTGGAAATCAGGGATAGGGAAGAAGAAGCAAAAAGAACATCATAGTTGTATCTGCTAGGTAATCATGGAAACAGCCCATCCAAGGGGTCTTAAGACATGAAAACTGTTGGGTTAGGGTAATGACTCATTTGGATAAAAAGCCCTTCTCCCTCTCATCACTCAAAAAGGAGGCAGAGCTGAGGAAGAATCTCCCTGGACCCTCCTTGGACTATATCCCACTTGCAGACTGCACGTATCACATGCCTGATCTAATCGTAACAGTAGAATATATCAAGCTGTATTCCTAGTAGTGCAACTAGATAGTTTTGAAAGACCTAACACTCTTGTATCCTTTCCCTTCACATCTACGTCTTAATTCAAATATGGACATTAATAATTCTGACAGGAAAAACTATGCATTTGAAAAGAAAATGAATATAATACAGTGAATCTCTATGTAACTATGTTCTTATCTCAATTATTATTTTTAATTAAGAAGAAGGAATGGTCCATTGGTGAGTTATGAAGCCTGTAGGGTCCCAGCATGTACCTATACCAGATATGTTTGCTACTTCTCTAACACTTACAGTTCTCTGGTTATTTATCCAGCTCTGCCTAAATTTATTTTATTAGTTTTGTTTGCTGCTCATCTTACCTCGAGGTAACTATGGACAGCTCACAACATTAAAAGCCAATAAAATCACAAAAAATAAATATTTCTAATAATAGTAAAAATTACAATTAAAAAGATGAGGAAGAAGAGAACAGAATGCACATGGTGGGGGAGTGGGGTCTTCTCTTAATCTGTCAACCACCTCCAGCGTGATACACCCCCCCTGTTGGAGCTCCAAATTAACTGGCAGAGCGATGTCTTCAAATCCTTAAGAAATATCAGAAGGATGGGAGCAGGAAAGTGGGAAGGAATGGTAGTCCCCTCCAGCCCCAAAATCAAGAAATTATTTTTGCAAATTCACCTATTTCATTGAGGAACTTTTAAAACCACAACTAATTTTCAGGATCTGAACCAAGCACTTATAAGTGGAAGATAAATGATTTGCTTTACTGCGCTCTAAAAGCTCAAATACTTAAACTTCTGTTCTGGAGCCCATTTCTATCTGCCCCACAGAATGTCATCTTCCTCTCCTCCACTCTATTATATAGACAGCAATGCTGTTTCTGCTTTTTCTAATTGGTGACCTCCAGGGATGTTGAACCAAAAATCTCATCATTCCAACCAGGATGATCATTGCTGCAATAAGTGGTCCAATACGTCTGTGCCAGATTGAAGTAGGCTATATGAGCAGTAAGTAAATCAATTATATCAAGATTGGGAGTACAAAGGAAATAGATTCAAGTTCCCACTTTAAACTTTTTTGTGGCTTAATATATTTTTATAACTCAAGTGCAGCAGCCCTGGCTATCTGTATTGGTATGTGGAAAAGACCTTGGGAAACAGAGGGAAGATATTCTGCTTAGATAACATAATAAGAGAGTGCATAGTCCACAGCTGCTTTAATCGATGGAGAAAGAAACCCAGAAGAGACTGTGTCTAAGTTCTCAGACTGTAAAAGAGATAGTGTGAGATTTGTATTTTTAGATTTATAAGATTCTGTTAATGGAGTTTTATAATAAAGTAGAATTTGTTTATCTGTTTTCTGTCTGGTCTACTGGTAAAGCTAACATCAATACAGAAAGACTGAAAGTACAATTCTCACCCATCTCCTTTACACCCCAAGAAACTAGGGAGGGTCCCTTCTGAACTTCTTGCCCTGCCCACTCTGCAGGCTATTCACTCTCTTTATTTGACGGCTCCCCAGGCTGTATGTCTTCATTTCATTTCCCAAGGTCTTTCCCACATTCTGTTACACTACAATAGAGCAAGTCTTTGTTAAAAAAATAATACTCTGAATAGTTATTCAAAGTAATTTCCATAATATTGCTGAATATTTTATGGCTATTTTGACATGGGATTGAAAGGGTTGATGCTAACAGAATTTCAGTATTTATTTAGATTAAATTATTCAGAAACAATTTAATCTAAAATCTATAAAGAACAAAATTCTAAAATACCATTCTATAATCAGTGGCCCAAATTAACCCCACTAACACATACTCATATTTTTAAACGACTGCAAAAAGAATTAAGAGTTAATTGCATTTCTTTGCATGCATAATACATCATGATTAAATCCACAGTTGCCACTTCAGTTTCCTCCCTTGCCTCAGCTGGCAACAAAACATCAAGAAGCTTAATCTCACCAGGTTTCTCCTTTTTTTCTCCTTTCTATTTTATCCAGGTATGAGTAATAGCCACATATAATAGCTTGTTATCCTAACAGCTGAGATAAAGTATTGTATCTTATGAAATAATTTTCTGCCTACTCTAATTCAAAGTTACGTTAACATACTTTACCACTGTAAGCGTACAACAGAAAATGAATTTATTTTCCAAAGTGAGAATCCCATGTTTATTTGTTTGACTATTAGCTAATTAGTTTAAGCCATGTGATACCCAATAAATGGATAATTCCACCCCCTACTGCCTATAAACATATCTCAGGAAGGAGCGATAATTGTACTCTCTAAGCACCTCATTATAAAAGAGTATATTTTTATCCTTTTATGTTACCTGCAAACAGTGCGACATTGGCATGCTTTGCGTCATAAGGACATCTAGCCATTCCACTGAATTCATCTCCCAGAAATTCCAAAGTGTCCATCTGAAAAACAAAACAGCATATTTCTTTACAAACTAATAGGACTGGCAGGAATCTTGCATGAGAAATTTTTTTTTTTAAAGAGTTCTTTGTATCAGAGAAGCCACCTAAATGGCTGTGTCTAACTGACCTTGGTTATTTCAAGAAGCTAAGCAGGGTTACAGTTAGTTATTACTTGGATGTGAGATCAGGGAGCAATTTCAAGCCTGTCGGCTAGATTGGGAAGTTGAAAAAAGGTGGCCAACAAAATTACATGGATGTATCCATGAAGTTATAAACAATTAAATCAGCATGAAGGAGACTTGCTCTTTATCTATGCTGTGTAAGACCATTTTAAAGCAACAGCACTAAACTGTACAAACATTGAGAAAATGATCATAGATTAGAAGCTATAGCCTCAATTTCTTGGTCAAATACCCTAGGTCCTACCTAGATAATTGGTGCTAAAGCAGCATTTGCCACTCTGAGTGCAGTCTTCCCCTAAGCCCAAGACCAAAAATATATCCAAATAATTAGAAGTACCTACTTGTATCTTTTGCTAGGCTATGGGATTTATTTTTCCACTGAGGCTCAATCATTTCAAAGGCTGTTTGGATCTCAGTAAACATAATACCGAGAAGGTCAGTTTGTTTCACCTCAGTCTAGTCAGGTGGATATTAGCTGTTTTGTCATCCTCTGGTCTTCTTTCTATCATATGCACTTTTTTAATTTGGAAAGGGAAGCTGCATCCCATCTGAATTTCTACTTCGTACTACCACTAGTACTATAAATGCCTGATTGAAAAATAGTGCTGTGTAGCATCCCTTTAACTTTCAGAATTTGGGTTTCTGTCAGCAACGTGTTTGTGGAAGGTGGTTCCTTCCAATCTCACACATGTCTGGAAATATCCTATGGTGTCCTGAATTTAGGAAGACTGATCAGTACCACTTTAGCATCTTCTTTGAGCTAGCTTGTAGGAGTAAATCTGCAAGGAGTAAAGAGGCTGGGTGAACATTCTCCTATGAACATTTTTCAAATTAATCTTGCTACTGAATTATAAGTAAGGCTGAGCAAATGTGATTATGACAAATGATTAAGTTCTCATAGGATGGTAGAGAAGGCCTGTTCATCCCTATACTACAAGCAGAACGTATGACCAAAAACAACAGTCCTATTTTTGATGGTTCTCAATCACTGAAGATCCAACTTTCTTTTTATTCACCCATATAGTTTACAAGTTTTTTTTAAAATTCTCCCTCAGAAAAATTTCTACAGAATTGGTTTGAACTAGTATCATGTGCAAATCGTTCTTCTTCTGTCAATAATTAATCTGTGAAGTACTTAAACCCTCAGCTTTAAGTGCAACCCCTGGGAAAATAATATTCTACTGAGCAGAAATAATTATACAAATAAGCAACTCAACGCAAGGGAGGTTTACAGTGGAAACCACAGGGAAAAGTGCAAAGCCTACGGGCTTTAAGATTCAAGTGTGTTATGATTACTCAGTGGTGACTTTTGCTTTATATCAGTTCAGATCTACGTAGCATATTCAATTTACTTCAACAGAGTAAAGTAAGATAAGGAATTTGAAAAACTAGTGTGGATAATAAGGCATCTAAGCATCATTAGTCTCATCCAATCAATTGTCAATCCCATGGGTTCGGAGACCTCTTTCAAGCATTGGATGATTTGTCATCATTTGTTTCCTGTCATGCATCTTCTCTCTCTAGATGTTCTAAATGGAATCATTTGTGTCTTCCTTAGAATGGAAACATATTTAAAGGAAAGGTAGAAGCAAAGGAGCTTTGTATAGCGCATAACATTCCACGCCCATCTGTGTATTTACATAGGGTTTTGAGACATGATGGTAATGCCAAGGCTTGCAGATCAATTGTTCTAATATATTAGCTTAGGTATTTCATTGGCCTTCTAAAACTTCAATGTATTACTGGGCAAAAACTCTCTGACAGCACAGCATTCGGTGAAAAATTCAGCATGGTTCTATTTATAAGAAGAAATGAAATATTTGCAAAAACAATGAAAAGTCTGTTAATATCCCTTACATTATCTTTTCATCTCCATCTTAAAAGACGTAGGTAGAAAATAACAGTTTTTCCAGTGGGAGCTGCCTGAAATTTGTCTGGCAAATTTATTTCAAAAAGTACTAAAATGGTTTCCTGAACTATATGTGCAAAATATTCTGAATTTGAAACATTCAGTGGTTAAGTATTCAGAACTTGAAAAAAATAGAACAGTATTACATATTGAATACTATTATTTTCCTAACTTAAAAAAAATGACCAAAGGAGGAATGGAAGGAAGATATATCTATATCTGTATTTGTATCTATGTTTTTACATAACAAAAAATGGAAATAAAAATAAATTAGCCAGGTTTCTGCCAACTTTGACTACATCATTTTTTAAAAAATAATCTTTTCATCCATTTTTTTAGTAGCATTCAGAAATGTACCACCCACATACAATTCTAGCCTTGGGACAACAAATAAATTTCCACTGTTTCCTATGGGCAAATAGTAAAAATATTTCAAACTTTGTATTATTGGAATACAGCCAATTCAATATGTTCAGACATCATGTTTTGAGTTAGGGTCCAAGTACTTCCCTATCCATTCTCTTTAAGTTACTCAAAGTAAAAACAAAACAGAACATCCTAAACACCCACACACTCTCAAATAGAAGAAAGAGACTTCAATATATACCCTTAAGAGCAACCATTTGCTAAAAGAAAACAGAAGGAATAATTTTTATGGCTCCACAATAAGCTAGATGGAGCCTGCTTTTTTCCCTTTGAGGAGAATGTGTAGTGCTTGATTATTACAGTATTCAGTTGCTTTCACAATCAGCTTAGATTCTAATTCCAAGTTTACCCAAGATATATTTTTGAGAAGACACAGGGGAAAATGGTAAATCACTTCTAGGAATACCCTGCACTTCCCCTCCCCCCAGGATTTTAGTTCATACTTTTAACAATTTGAGTACTTATTAATTGCATATGCATTTATGTGATTTTAGAAAAGCAGAGCCAATGATTAAGGGAAATAGTAAACAAGAATCAAGAAATATGTTATGCCATATGAACAAACTATTCTGTCTTTTATCACTGTGCTTAACTTTTACCTCCCTCCCTGTCAATCAGCATTATGTAGCCACTGAGTGCTCAGTGTGCCATTCCTTAGTAGATGGACTTGGGAGGGTTACCCCCTAAGATTGTTTTAGAACATTTTTTGCAAGGCATAGGATCCTATGATTACCCCATTCTGATTATAATTCCTTTCATATTCACCATCTGAGTTCACTATTATGATATTCAAACTTATTATTCATTGGAGACAGGCTGCAGCCTTTTCTTTAGAATCTGAAATGTTTTAAACAGTGGTTTGTTTGTTTGTTTGTTTGTTTGTTTCTTATTTCTCAAATGCTGAACTGGCTGATCTCTGAGAAACTGATCCTGGAAACCGTCTCGATGAATCACTTGTTATAAGTGACAGAAGAATTAATTTAAAATTTGAAAAGCTGACATTAAATAATAAATGGCAGCAACAGAAGAGTATTTTATTTGTATTCTGAGAAAGTACCATTCTCTGAAGAGGAAAGTGGCTGGCTTTATTATGAACAAATTTGGATAACTGACCAGTAAGGCTGATGAGTACTGACTTCTTCACTTTTGGACGAGCCACTTTCCCGTTGCACTGTCCTCTCTGTTGGCTGTGTGCAAGACTGGGCATAAAGCCACAATTAGCCTCCTACTTCCATATGCTTGGGTTAACTGCCGATTCTTTGCTCCAGGCATCTACTTTCAAGTCTCTGCATTTTAATTAGCAGCAACCAAAGGGATACCGTGAGTGTACCAAATTGCAGTATCATGTTTTATGAGACAACCAAATATGATCTGAGTTATTCTGCATTAAATACAGGTCCCAAATGAATTGTGCAAACATTTTCAATCCCTTCAGCACCAACTTTCTGTTTCGTTCAGAATCAAGCATTTTTTTTAAATATTAAGTTCCTTGCAAATATACTATTTCTGCTTCTTTTCTATATTGGAAGGTCCTTTCTGTGAGACGAGACTTCATAAACCCTGCCAGAGCTCAAAGCTCTGCCTCAGAATGGGAGTGGTTATGCTACAATGACTTTACAAGAGGTCTTGTGTTACTTTTTCTAGTTGAAGAGCTAACTTTCTGAGGAAGAAGGAATTTCACTGAACAGTTTTGTACTTTCTGGCTTTCGTACCATTATAAAAACTAATGGCAAAACCTATCCAATTATTTATGCTGTCTTACAAATACGATGCTTACCTTATAATTCCTGCAGGAAGGACTGAAGGCATTTGTCCCACAAATAAATAATGTATCATCATCTCGTTTTAGAAGAACCTTAATAAAGTTATGACATTCATCCTGCCAAAAGGATTAAAAAAAGGGAAAGAACTGAACTACTGTTCCAGCAATTAACATCAGAAATGTTTGATACAATTAAATAAAATATACCAATTTGTTTGTTTCAGAAAATTTTCCTGCCATTTGGAAAACAAGGCAACAATGGATTTCCTCAGAGTGGCATTAGAATAGAGCAATATGGCTGTCAGGGATTTAAAGATTATACTTGTCTTTTTCTGCTGCTGTTTATTGGAAAAAATATACTTTAATGACAATCATGAATCAAGAATAGAACCTCAGTATGTCTCTATGTAATTATGCAATTTATACACTGGTGCGTCCTGGGCAGTTTATAGGTATAAAAACAATAATAATAAATAACATATTACATTCAGTCATTAAAAGTTAGAAGAGAGGCTGATCCAGATGAGGGAAAATGCCACAGAAAATGCAACTATTGCAGCAGGTGTAATCCTTGTTTAATGACCTGTTGCTTAGCAACCATTCAAAGTTACAAAGGACCCCCTAAAAAGTACTTATCACCTAATGTAGAATTTTTGATGGAAAGGCACAGACCTGAGGTCATGTGATCACATTTTGAGCACCTAGTGACTGGCTGACATTTACGTCTGTTTGTAGCATCCCATGATCACATAAACATGATTTTCGACATTTTTTTTTGCTGATTTCTGATATTTACTTCCAGTTTTTGGCAAAAAATAAAATGGATAAAATGGATTTACTTAAAATAGTGCAGCATTTGCTTAATGACTGTTGTAAAAAAAGCCAGTAATGATAGTGGTTACTTGGTCACAAAAAAGGCATGTGGTCACGTGGTGACCTGCTTAATGACAGCAATTACTTAATGATAATAATTTCGGACTCAATTACGGTCATTAATCAAGGACTACCTGTACCAGGATTAGACTATAAACATGCAGATGGATGCATTCTGTACTATGTGAAGCTTTGTGGACAGACCAATATAGGCTTAAATACAGTAATCTACTCAGGAGCATGATTGATGACTCTTGTACATCCTGTCTCCTGTCTTACCGAATAATGTCTAGGTAGAGTAGGAAAAAAATAAAACCCACAAAATACATAGATCATATGAGTGATCTAAAGTCACTCATAGTGAATCAAACTTTAAATTATTAAACATTTTCCTAAGATGATTTGTTTATCACCTATAAAGACTCTGAATTATATCAGTTCCTAGTAGAAAGTTAGCAGTGGTAGTAAGCTTCTTAACACCTCTTCATTTCATAATATTTGACATTTTTGGTTATAATGTTTCATTACATTACAAGTAAACAATTTCTTTTGAAAATTAAAACCTTCAATAAATTGTTGGGATAAAACAATGACTAGCTAGGAAATAAATGGCATGATCCAATCTGCAACAGAGAGAGCAGTATATGATAACAGTCACGGAACTGAACAATGTGGCATCTGCCAGAAAAATGAAATTTGCCTACCTTATGTTTTCCCTTCATTCTGCATGTGTCTACATCAAGCTGTCTGGATTTCCATGTCAATTTCTTCAGGGATCAAGAAAGAAATCAATTAGAGCCTGGGGTGTTTGTGTTTAATTTCAAAAGGAAAACTAGCTACTGAATATAAAATTATCGAAAACATTCCATACTTATTCTATGCTTGATTTATTCTAGCACAGAAGCCTTATGGGTGTAGAACATTTAGTTAGAATTGACTGCTATTTATATAATATATAATTATATATTTTCTATATTTCCGAGGGTACTTGTTAACAAACAAACATTACAACACATACTCTGTTTTTATCTCTTGGAATAGACTATATATATATAGTCATATATACACAATATATATGAATACATATATATATATATATATATATAT
>JANHFM010008726.1:106416-128463 GCA_032468115.1 Grayia smithii
CATATATATATATATGAATACACACATATATATATATGAATACCCACACACACACACACACATATATAATGTGTATATTGATATAAATATGTTTGCACATATGCATGTGTGTGTGTGTTCAGCATAATGTACACACATACATACACAGTACATAAATACAAATAGGGGCATATAATTTTGTACCAATAGAAGAACAAGAGAAAATTTATAGTTTAATATTGAACTGTGGGCTCTATGTTGCTAAGTTTGGTTGCTTTCTTGCAGACATTTCTTTACTAAACTAGGTAACGTAATCAGTATTAAAAGGTCTGTGGCGGTTATCTAGTTTTTCTAGCACTGATGTTATCTGGTTTGGTTGTGGAATAGCTATAAGAGTAAGACCAAGCTCAGAAAGCACCAAGGACCCCACATATAATGTTGTTCTGTTTTAACAAAAATAAAAACACATATACAATAGGGATCAATATTCCCTATTGTTGTTTGGAAGCAGTATTTAGCCCTAAAATGTTTAGTGAAATAAACTGAGTTAGAAATGCTCTCTGCTGATTCAAAGTTGTGCAGAGTATGATATTTGAGCTCTTTCTGGAGGAACAAAGAAATATGACCAGAGTTATCTCTTAATTCAAAGCTGGAACGCAGTCTGACAGCTTCTGATACGAGTGCCAGAAAACAAGTTTGCACGTAAAAAAAATCTACATTTGCAGGTAGGGTTGGAAAGATCACAGAGCCATTGCTAATCATTATATATGATCCCAGCTAGAAAACCAATGATTTTACCTGTCTAAGGCACTTTCAGTAGATTTTTACCTTAAAAAGACTTCCATGAAACTCTAACAATGAATCAAGAAACCTAGGCAAAATTGCAACAACTATTTCTCAATGGATCCTGAATGAGAAAAAACAATGAAGAATTGGATTTAAATGTATCTACCGATGGTGTTTTGCCATTGCCATCTTAATCAAGACATGTATACCCTTGCCAATTGTCACTGAAAAAAAAACAAAGAAGTATCCGAACATTTCATATACTGCTCTGATTTTCAGAAATGGTACATTTCAAGGCAAAGGACCATCAAAAACTGAATATTTATTTTACATGGTTCTTGGCCCCAGTTCTCACAAAAATGGGGAACAGAAATAGGAGATACACTATTTTATGCAGATTTAGCTTCTCACAAAGACATGCATTCCTAGTTAAGCAAGCAAAGCAACATTAGAAGATTTTTTTCACTGTTTTACTCATGCATTTTTCATTCAGAATCCATTGGAAAACTTTTTTTTTCATTTTGCTTACAAAATCACTTAGATTTTGTATACCATTCAATCTGAAAATAAATTTCAGCCCAACTTATTTATTGTTCTGCTTGATTTTACTTTGTGAGCACAACAGTTTTAAGATACATGCTCTTAAATGAGAAATATTGAAAATAAATATTTAAACTATTTATGAATATACAATCTGAGTAGCTTGATGTAATGCTACAAACAAATGATATCTAAAATGCCATTAAAGATCACAGTTATATTAAGATTCTGGACAGTATTTCCACCTATATCTATAATTCAGTAGTTAAGCATTTTTGCAATTTAATATTTCTAGTGATATTGCATTATCCTTCTTTCCCCTCAGCTGTGTCATCTTACCTTTTAGCTGTATCATCTGTCTTGAATATGATGTAATAGATGACATCTAGGACACTAGAAGTGCTCAAGTGCTGAAATAAGTGGGATTTTTTTAGCCCTTCCTTAACTATGGCACTTACACATATCCTATTAATTTTGGGATATTTAATCCAGTACTAACAGAACAAAATATTGTGGCTGCCTTCTAAGTTTTATCTTTAGTCTTCAGTATTTGTAGTCTTGATGAAGAATTATAAAAATAATAAGATTATTGTGTTTAGTATCTATATGTCTATGTATTTAATTCCTTATAAAATGTGATCATTAAACTATTTCATTAGAGTTTGTTGAGTAACTTATATTTACTATAATATCACAGACAGCAGTCAAAGCTGCCTGATAAGTAAATATGTTGGAATGACTATGTGCCTCTGTAATGTAAAAATCTTGCTTATAATCTCAGCTAAGTTATTTATCTAAAGTACATAATGAAAATGGTAAATTTATGCACTTTGCTTATATAATCACTACAATTTTAAAAGCAGGTCTGGAAAACCTGACAAACAGGGTATTTTTTCTTATTTATTTTCTACTTTTTCATTTTTACTGTCCTTGACTTGTGAATAGCAGAAACTACTTACTTTGCTAAAATAAATTTCTTCTGTGTGTGATGAATCCATATCAACAGTATAAATATGGTCCCTGTAAACAAAGGGGAAAAAGAATGCCAAGATAAACTCAGATGGTTCATATTTTACAGGAAGAATGCTTTATGTTCAAATAAGTCATTGTCCCTTACTAAGGATAATATCAAAGAACACCAGGCAACGTATCTTATGCTTTCTTTGTGTAACAGAAGATAAACAATCAATACAAATTCAACATGAACAATACCGTCATTGTTCTAAGAGCTATGAATGAACAAAAGGTGTAAAAAGGAATTAACTGAGAAGGCAGAGGTTCCCTAAAATCATTTTGGTGCAGATTATGTTTTCTGTATATTTGCAAGCACAGAACAAGTCAACCTTGTTCTGAGAATAGAATATATTGTAAAACTGGGATATACTGCAAGGTATCTGTAAAAGTTTGCATAATTTGGCAAAATATTTGACTCCTATAATCCTTCAACAATCTTATCATTATTAAAAATATCTGGGATAGATATTCCTATTAAGAATTGTGGCTCCTAATATGAAAACACATACCTGGGCTGAACATGTATTCATGGACATTATGTTCTTTAACTTTGGGTACTCCATTCCTTGATCTATTATTTTATATTATTGTATAGTAAGATTTTGGCAGGTGGCAGATGCAAGTGATCTTGTCTAAGCCTAAAAAGCTACGCAAGTTCAGGACTTGTTAGAGTTTGGATGGGAGAAGAATATCAAATTCTGTGCACATCAACTAAAATTGAAAGTAATAAAATAAATAAACCAATTATCAAGACTCTTTGGAGAAGTATCATCAGACAGTATGCTAAAAGATACCAATAGAGCCTTCACAACAATCCTTTCTACCACCATAATACAACCATTCAATTTGTATATGCTATAGCTGCTATAATCCTAGAGATGCTTGACTATACGATAAAAAAGAACAGCGGTACATACCAGTTATTTCCCTACCCCCCCCCCCCCCAGTTCCAGATAATGAGATTGGAAACTAAGATCAAGGCAACTTGGAAAAGAAGTTAGTTAGTTGTGGAACCACAGAAGGGTGTGGAGATTAAGAAAAAGAGCTGGCTACTGAAAAAAAAAAGTAAGGGTCTGACTCCATCTGAAGCCCTAGAGAAGCCCTGGTAGCCAGGCTCACAGTCCTGGCTACTGGCTACCAGGTTAAGGAGATGCACTATAGAAGGAGAAGCCAAGAAGATACATGCCCTGTTCTTTAAAGAACCATTCAAACAGTGTACTCGCAATTGCAGAGCAACAGGATAGCCACCAACAGCAGAGACTGATCAGTACTGGAAAAACATATGGAAGAAAGAGAAGATAGATAACACTATAAATGATGTGTTGAAGGGCATCTTTTCTTTTTTCACAAGCAAAAAACATATAGTAAAACATTCTGGTACATGTAGAACTTTGAAGTAAGATGAAGACCCAAATTGTTGGGGGCAACATGGTGACTGTGTAAAAGGTTTAGAGAGGGCTGTAAAGCACTGGGAAGCAGCATATAACTCTAAGTGCTATTGCTACCTCCCTGTCCCAATAAATCACATAGGTCTCATAGGTGTTTATTTTTCTTCAAATGCTTGAAGATCTATTCTCAGGACTTTTGAGTGGCATTCAGTGAGCTTGAGGTGCCCAACAGTGTAGGCAATGATAATGTAGCTTTGTTTTTAAAAGTTCTTTGTCCAAATTCAATAGAAGTGTTGTTTGATTTAAAATATAAACAGGAATAAAAACTCACAACACCTTTCTTGTTTTGTCAACTGAATAGTTGAATCATGCTGGAAAATCTATCCTGGGAAGGTAAGACTTCTTTTAATGTAAGTTGTTTGTGTTCCCTTTTTCTTTCTTTCTTTGAGAGTTTATAAATTAATAAATAAATAAAATTAGCTGCCACTTTCTCCTTAGACAGACAAATTAAAGTCAAAGAATATAGATATGCTTCCGCATGCTCTTAAACAATGTGAAATGTAAGGGAAATATCATTTTATAAAATGGGAGACAGCATCGGTATACAGTAATAAAATCTTGTAGGATTGACTGAATTCAGAGCAAAGAATAGGAGGATGAGACTGATAAAAAACTGATAAAAAAGAAGTTACTCACAGTTCTTTCAAATAATGTTAACTCTCTCCCTAATACCTGTAAGGAAGTATGTGCTATTTTAAAGTAGTGCAGTGTATAAGGAAATCTCTTCTAATGATACTAGCTTTTAAAAATATATTTGGAAGAAGCAAGTTAGCAGATTCAAAACATTTGCAGCAAACCAGAATATAAGCAACATTTTCTTAGAGAATGTTAGAGAAAAGGGTTTTTTTATTAACAAAACCAGCTTTTCGTAAGTTTTTCATGAATTTCCTCCCCTTTGAAAGCAGCTTTCTTAATAACAGTGGTCACCAACTAGTGGTCCGTGGACCAAGGTGGTCCGCAAGAAAATTTTGGTGGTCCACAGAAAAATTATTTGCATTTTTTATATTGCACTAAATCAGGGATCCTCAAAGTATGGCCCCTAGGCTGGATACGTGCAGTGAATGTTTGTGTTGCTGTAGAGAGCCTCCTACCTCGGGGTCTTTTTGTGAGGCAGAGGGGGGCAGAAATTCCAACTTGGGGTCTGCTTCAGCTTCCTGGTGCAGGGCTTTGGACGAAGGCTGGAGGAAAGTGCCACTGGTGGCGACAAGCCGGAGGGCCTTGTTCCAGTGGGACTGCTTCATGGCCTGGAACTGGCTGACCATCTCAGCCCGCTGAGCCTCCAGGCACTGGTACCTGGACTTGCATTCCTGCAGGTCTTCCCTCTGCTTGGAAAGCCTATGCTCGTAGTCCTCAGTGAGGTGCTTCTGCTGAGCTTCCTTCTTGGTCAGATTCAATTTGAACTGAGTCAGCTGTTTTGCCAACTCTTTCCCTGACTGGCCCTACCCCCATCTATTCTCTGCTTCCTGTTGGGGCCCTAAGAAGCCTGGGTGGGCAGGGTGAGGAATGGCTGGGAGGGGAGGGGCGAGTAGAACCGGTGAGGCACCCCTTGAGGGACATTGAGGGACATTGAGTTGGCCACATTCACCAAGTCACATGACCACCTAGCCATGCCCACCCAGCCAGTCATTAGGCAGATCATATTAGTCGTCTGCGGGATTTAAAATTATGTCTTTAGTGGTCCCTGAGGTCTGAAAGGTTGGTGACCCCTACTTTATAAGATGCCATGCTGAGAAAGGTATGTCTGTATTTATTTTTATATTGCTTAATCTTCTGGGACAACTGCCATTTACTTTTATGACAAGTTTAATGCTTATTATTTTCTTGACTCCATTGGCAGAACTTTGATTCAAAGTTAAAACAGAGCTACTCTTTTGTTTGGTATTTATTTTACATATGAAAACAGTATGTTCTCTTTCTGCAGATGTTCTTTTTCTGCAGATGTTCATTGAAGTAAAGCTGTGGCAAAAAAGACCAGTAAGTTAAAAACAAAAATATGCAATAGAATGGCAAATTAATAAGTGATTATCCCTGACAATACCTAAAAAAATGTCTATTTACCCTCAGTAAGAAGTTTTGTATATACTGAATGCCAGAAAAAAACCCTGTACGATTCAGCACAGCATTATGCTTAACACCCTTCTAACTGAGAAACATTAAAAGGACTTATGACAAATTTGCCAGTCAATTGTCAGAAAAAGGAAAAGCCAGAATTATGGACCTATGTGAACTCTGATTTCTGAATCTGAAGTAAAAAAACAATGTTTCCACTGATCCACAGTTGCTTCCATGCAAGAACTACCAAGTACTAAAAGAGTCTGCTAAACTGAAGATATAAATCCGTGCTGTTTTCTTTTATGTTGATGCTCTCCGTCATCCTGATCTTGCTAATTCATTTTTTTACACAAATAAACCAATTCTAGCACTTCTGTTTTTCCCACCTCCAGTTAACAGTGCTACAGACATTATTATGCCACACTTATGCAAGGAAGAAAATGTAAATAATGCTCCTCTTTCTGACCTGTGGCCACAGCTATGGGCATTAAATGCATGTTATGATTCTGGTGTGCACCAGGGAGGTAATGATAAATTACCAGAAGATGTAGTCAGAGAGAGAAAGGCAAAATGAACACCTGAAAAATTAAGTCATTTTGTGAAGATGGCAAGAAGAAAAATCAGTCTTCTCATGTGGCTATTATAGGAAACATTATTTAATTATTCAAATTCTGCTTGTCTTTCATTTCTCTTCAACACTTGCCTCATACCAGCAAAATGATCTAACCTTCTTATGACAATTTTTTTTTGGCAATAAGAGTCTAAAGAATATAAAGAGATTGCTTCCTGGCCCTTGAGAGTTCAGATCGTAATACTTTAGTAAACTAACCATCCAGGGGCCTTTGCAGTTTATACTTAATAACATAAGTGCTCCAAGGATTCACTGCCACTTTAGAGGATTTCATGTGGGAACTATTAGTATGTGTTACCAGCTTAGAGAAAGACGTGTTTATTGGAATTTCTTTAAGCTAGTTAGAGTTTCTCCAAATGGTATACTTACAGAATTAACTGTGCTCTTGCTTTAAGCCAGATTGCAACCCTATCTAGCATCCTAGTATAAAGGACTGTAGAGGGTAAATGTGCCTGGGATACAGCTAGGGTTCTGTTGAAAACCCCAAAGCTGAAAAAGAATGCATTGCCTTCAAAAATAATGAACAAGGAAATTCTGTGATGTTTATCTTTGTTCAAAACAAATTGGGCATATATTAGCAAAGGACTGAACAGGGAAAACTGGAACTTTGTGGATGCTTGCTTCTCCAGTAGAAATGAAAACTCATCAGCTTCTCTGTCCAATTAAAAATGGAGAGGGGAAAATTTATGTAAGATTACTGGAGTAGCTACAATCAGTGAAATATAACTAGAGCTTTTATGGACAATAATTGAGTTATACAAAGCACCTTACGTCTTGATGGTGAATCAGAGACTATTCTGATGCTGTTGAATTGCAACTTACATCAATAGTTACCAGTATCAACAGGTCAGCAATGGGGGTTCCCATTCCTGACCTAGTATAGGGTGAAACAATGACTTTCACGTATTTTGTCCTAGAAAAACTTTCCATATTATGTAGTCTCAATTATCATCCATCTGCTCCTGCACACTGCTGCTGAATTTGTCATTTATTTTAAGAAGAAAATTATCATACTTTTCAGAGTATAAGACACACTCTCCCACCCAAAAAGGGGCAAATGTTGGTGTGTCTTATACACTGAATACAGCCATTTTTGGCTTCCCCGCATGTCCATTTTTTTGCAAAAAACGGGCCCGTTTTTCGCAAAAACAGGGTCCACAGAGGCTTTGGGAGTTCTGCAGAGTGTTCCTGGGGGCTGTGGGTTTTTTGCAAAAAACAGACCCATTTTTGATCTCCCAAATCCCCCCCCCCCATGTGTTGCATTTTTGCTCTCCCATTTCTGAAAAATGGGATGCACAGAGGGTTTGGGAGGCCTGCAGAGTGCTCCTGGGGGCCGGGGAGGGCAAGGATTTTTTTGTCTTGCTTACTTCTTCAAAATCTTGGTGCGTCTTATACACCTGTGCATCCAAAAAATACAGTAAGTTCATTCATGAAACTGGCTGATCTTTTATGCCTTTCACCTCAAGTTGGAGTACAGTACTAATTAACAATGAGTACAAAACTTTCTGCAATTGCACATGGTAAAAAATAATATTTAACATGGTATTTATCCTCAATAGATGATCCTTCCATTCTGCAACTCCCAATGAGCAATTAAGCACCCTCAGGGTTTGTTACCAAATGCAAACAAACAAAACTTACTGTGTTAGATTACTTCTTTCTTGGTCTAGCAGGGAATGTTCAAATTCTTAAGTTAACACATTGTAATCAGGGCTAGATATATTTGTCATTACGTTTTATGCAAAATATACCTGTGAAATGCACAGGCAGTTATGTTCTACACAATATTCAAATACATATGGAAGCACAAAGACTGCATTTTCATGTAAATACATTAATCCTTTCCAGCAAGAAGAAACTGAATTTATTGCAAAGAAAGCAGTGCAATAGAGGAAAGCATCTGAAGCACTGGTCCAATAAATGGGTAAATGGGTATATATTTATTACTCTATGAATTCCTATTTTAAAACACCTCCTTTTGCTATCAGAAAACAAAATAGATTCTCAAAACAATCAAATAACCTGGAGCACATTTGGCTTTTCTTAGGGCTTGTGCATTAACTGAAATGCTGACACCATCAGGCACAGCACCTAATACAATTTCGGCCAAAAAGAAAAAGTGAAAAAACTTTTCTAGAACAGACAATTAAAGGATGAGAAATAAGATATGTGGCTATAAACTACCTCTTTAAATAATGGCAGAATGATTGGTAGATTGCAAGTAGCCATTCAATCCTGGAATGGGTGTAACTTTTCATGCTGTAACTATGTAATATTAAAATACTGTTTATTTTGGGTAAAAAAAATGCAATACATACGAAATTGCTTATTAAGTTCCTTTCATTGGAATTTCTATTTGTCACTGTTACGCCACACTGCTAAAGCATAAGCAGTTATTAATTTTCATTCTTAACAGTTATTAACAGTTATCAAAAAGTGATTCACTTTTTAAAGTTTATTACCTAAAGGTGAAAGGAACTTTTGCTCCATTTTATCCTTGTTCTTAAAAAAAAAAAAAGGAATAATTTTTGAAACAGAGACATTTTTGGGTAATTTCAGCAAAAAAATGTGTTTCTGTACTGATGAATGTCAAATGGTCCAAAAACCTTCACTTTGACATCTTTACAGGGAATAATTTTGATAATCCTGAACTGACCCAAGTCTCAGAAGTACTCAGAGGAATAGAAGTGACAATTCAGAAAGAGAACAGAAACAGTAGCAAAGAAGAGCAAGAACAGGACCCCCCAGTGATCAATAGTGAACCTCTTTATAGAAAAGGTTTAGAAAATGATCAGTTAGGTCAAAGTTGCTTTTCCTGTAAGACAAAAGGTCAAAAATTGTTCTCTGTCATTTTAGAGTGCAAGACATGGAATCTAAATCACAATAAGACAGATTCCAAACCTAATGCCAGAAAAAAAAATTAACCATAAAAGCAAGGGTTAGACAGCCATCTGTCAAGAATGTCCTCTGAGCAGCTGTTGGAGTTTTGACCTAAAAGGACCTTTCCAATTCTATAAAAATACATTTAGCCTAGACACAATTTAGACATGGTCCAATGCGGATTTCTCAGTTAATATGATATTTGCATTTTCAGCTTAATTAAATACTTGATGCATGATTGGTTTATTATGTTGAAAATATTCTTTAGGTTTCTTTAAAAGAAATTTATTCTACTGAAGAATGCCCAAGTCTAGCAGATGGCAAGAACTTAGGATAACTTTCAAACCACCAACTGTCATCTTCACATGTTCAAGTTATTGAGACCATCTTTTAAGCATTTTATTTAATCAAATGCCTCTGGTTTTGAATAATACTGTTCTCTAATAATTTTTACTAATTCCATTTTCAGTTGCCATTTCATATAACTACTTTAAGTTGGCCTAATTTTTAATGGAAAACCATGATAAATCTTCTGCAATAGAATACAGTTTAATATACCCTATGCTCATATTCAGTTCTGGAAGAGGTTGCTATTAGACATCCTTTTGAAATAATTCCCCTAGTTATCCACAATAACTGGTCACAGGAAAGCATCACTAGAGACAAGCTATGGTATTTGTATGCAAGCTCAAATCACTCCAGTGAGTAACAAAATGTGTGGTGAGATGTCTACTATATATTAGTTTCCCTGGATAGCAAGTGTATACACACTTACCAGCTATTTATTTATTTATTTATTAGTTAAACTTATATGCCGCCCAACTCCCAAAGGACTCCAGGCGGCTTACAGTAAAAAAACATAAAGAATTACATTTATAAAAAATTTAAAAGCAATTTAAAAACAGTAAACAGCAGAGAAAAAAAGAAACATTCATATCCCGTCAGGGGCCGGATCTCGCTAGATCACAGTCGCGAGATCAACAGCCCCACGCCTGTCGGAAAAGCCAGGTTTTGACTGTTTTGCGGAATGTCAGTAGGGTGGAGGCAGTCCGGACCTCAGGAGTTAGCTGGTTCCAGAGAGCCAATGTAATGGCTAATGAAATGTAATGAAGCTAATGTAGGACTACTGCTTGTCTTTATATAGTCACATAAAAAGGTCCTTATACAGAAGCTCTTAAAGGTTTTTTTTTAGCACAGTATACAAAACATTTTGAATCAATTAAGAAAACCTGGGATGTCAAAGTAGAGGGTTAATAATGACCTGCTAAGCAGTTAATTTCCAATCAAGCAATTCTAGAATCTAGGCAGTGGTATATCAAGTGGTGGTGGTAATATCTGCATCAGCTGCAGACCCTAAGGGGCCAATGATGGGAGTCATATTGCTGGTCCCTGTGCCTTAAAGGTAGTTTTGAATCCTGGCAACCACCCTCTGCAATTTGCTTGGCAGCATTTTTTAGAAGCAGCTTGCCAGGTCCTTCTTCCTAGAACTAAGAAAAACAACTGATCTAAGATTATCCAACTGGCTGTGTGACTACACTGGAATAAGAACTGTGAACTTCTTGTTTCTAGTCTGAGGCCTTAACCATTATAGCAAATAGTCTCTTAGTACTGAACTGGTGTGAATATTTAAAAAATGGTCCTCTCTGGATGTGCTAGATATGCTACTGGCTTTAGGAGACATCTATCCTTTTCACAGTCCATATTTTATTTCACATTACTGAAAAAGATTTGCTCCTAATTGTGACTTGTTTCTTTTTTTTTAAAATAAAATCCCTGAAAGTTATTGGCTAGAGACTGGCCAAGATGCAAGCCCACACAGTATATGAGATTTTGAAGATAAAACAAAAAGGTTTGCTCATAATTTGCACAATACGATACAGATAAATTTCAAATGTGCCAAATATAAAAATACATACATATTTTCCATTCTTCTCTGTCTGGCTCTTTCTTTGCTATAATTTAAAAAATAAATGGTTGAACTACCATCGTTAAAATTTAATTTTATAACTTTGTGGAATGTACAACATAGTTGCTTATTTTCCAAAACAGGCAGTTAGTTGCTTTTATAAACACAGGAGAATGATGCCAATATTCCAAATGAATGAGTAACTACTATGCCTATTTACTGCTCCACCACATGGTACATACCAGCTGCAAGGCAGCAACAGTGACAGAGGGCTATTGCTTCATGCTCAAGTTGCTAAGCTTCCTAAATTCCTATAATTGGCCATTGTCCAATACAGAATACTGGCCTAGATTGGTCCTGTGAGACTCTTTTTAAGTTCTTATATACTAGATAAATATGTAAATTGGGTTGGTAACAGCTGAAGCTATCAGCTAGCGCCTTCTGATCAGCAGTATTACTAAGGCAATGCAAGTGAAGGCATATAAATGGATTCTGACTAGCGTACCAAATGTGTAAGTTGATGGGGAGAGCTTGATTTTTCACAGTCTATAGAACAACTGCTATTTGTTCCTATTTTTCAGTTCTGAAGGAACGTTCTTCTTGTGTAGGATTAAGCAACCTAGTAGTTTGCAGATTTTTTTGGACCTCAATTTCCATCAATCTCAGACAGCATAATGTGAAGGAACTGGAAAAACTTTCATTAAAAACATCTGGAAGGCCAAAAGTTGTCTGCTTCTGCGATCATAAAATTATTAATATTTTTTCTAAGATTTCTAAGCCAGAGTCAGATCTGTTCATTTCAGATACAGACTAAAATAGGGATGAGCAACCTGAAACATCCTTTTCATAGCGCACAAAAGACCCAAGACTATGCTATACAAGCAATCTGCCAAATAACTGTAATGCAATCTTCCATTCAAAGGAATAAATTGATGCATTAAGCCTTCAATGGCCTTTTTTCAGCTACTTAAAACAACCTGGCCCCACTTTCAAAACAAAACTCTTCCAATATGGTCCAGGAAGCATTCACTAGTTATCTTGATCCTACCAATCAGTACTAGAAATAAGTTGTTTCTATTTTGATCAGCCCACCTGAAGCTCTCCAGATGTGCTGGACTGCAATTCCCATCCCATCCCCAGCCGAAAATGATGGAAGATGTAAATGTAAGCCATCTGGAAAATGTCAGGTTAGGGAAGATTATCATAAATCAATGGTTTAGCTCTGTAGGAATAATTTCCCAACATATAAATTTATGTGTCCTGTAGTGAAAGGCCATGATGTACTATCATGCTACTGTGATGAGTTAAGAGTCCCAATTTTCCATTGTAATATGCAGAGTACTTCTTATACTACAAATCCCAATTACTTTCTGAAGAACTTGATTATTATATCAAAACTAACAGACAACAAAAAAATAATGGCAATGTCAGCCTAATACTTAAATCAGGTTTGAATCTGAAGGTAAGCTTGAAAACACAGAGTGAGGTTGATTTATGATGGTGATTAAATGATGGTCCCAAATTCACAGGGAACTTTAAGACTTCATAACGTCTGTAATGTGTACTATTCTTGTTTTGAATTAGAAATAAATCTAATTGAACTTGTTTAACACAATTCCATTGTGTTGTGGAATGGACAGAATGGACTGGTGCAATTTTCTTCCCCTCCTAAAGCCACCATGTTCTCAAACTATACATCACAGAATTCTTAAGTTTATGAAAACAATGTTGTCCCATAGATGAATATTGAAATTACATAAGTGCTGCCTACACAATGCCATGGAGCTTGTGCGCACCTTGGGAAGGTGAGCGAAGCCATTTTTGCAGGTTTTTTTAAGGAAGTAAACAGCCATTACATGGCCAGAATTTGCATCTTTTTGCTTCATAGAGAAACCAATTACCATCCCACTTTTCATGTGAAAAGTAAATGCAATAAAGGAAAGGAAGACCAAGAGAGACACCAACTGATCTGCCATTTTTGTATTCTTTTAATGGACAGTTTTTTATTCTTATTGGACAGTTGAAGAGAACTTAGGCCAGCAATTTGGAGAAATTGAACACAGACAACTATACCACTTGAGAGCATGTGAGCAGCTTGAGGAGGAAATAAACATAAAGCCTTATCCAAATTTTGCTAAGATGCCAGATATCACCCAGAGAAAACATTAATGAAGCCAATCCGCACAATTCTGCTTGTATATATGCTAAAACCATGGCACTTATTGAACAGTACTAACCTAGCAGCAACGTAGAGGGTTCTGTCCATTATCATGAGCAATTGGATGTCAAGTCTGTGCCTTTGTGGAGTGTTGTGTCCCGGTTTGTGACCCACAAACACTGGATACTGTTTTGTATCTATGAAAAGCAGAGAAGATTGAAAGAAAAGCAATATAAAAAATAAGGACAATGAGAGATAGATCCCCAGTTGCTATAATTAACATGGTTCTGATTATAGTTACCAGTAAATTGCACACAACCATCTAATTGATCACAATCTTCTGATTTGTAAGAAAAGATGCTGTTATATTCATTGTCATCATCAATCATCATCATCAATTTTTTTCCTTCAAAACATGATTTTTTTAATGACCCTTTAATCTTTTTATTCAGGGTGGAGTTGGGGTGTGTGTGTGGCGTGCCTAAATGGAACTTAGTGTTTATTGGCTGGATGCCTTCCTGATGCCTATGCGAAGTTTGCAGCAGATATTTTCTCTTTGTACCCTGATAGAGAAACATATGCTGCTGCCTAGGAATGAATTTTTAACTTTCCAAGTGAGAGGCGAGTGTCTTCACTTCTAAGCCACCGTGCTGCTCCTTTCCTTCAGAACATGATGCCCTTCAGAAATGCTACATACATTTCCCATCATCCTTGACAATTACCTATAGTTCATAGGGGTGGTAATATTTGTAGTTCAACATATCTAGACTGCCTATGTTAAGATAATTTCCTTTGGGGATTTCAACATTTAACACTTATAAGTAGCTTTCTTGTCAATCTTTGCAGCAATCAAAATAGTTAGAATTTAGCTTTGTGAAGTTGATCTGTCAGGATAAAATGCTGTCTTGGAACCTAACCATTTGTCCAATAGCCACACTGTCTTGTGATTAGAAGAAACGGACAGGACTACAAGCTGCTTACAAGGATAACACACCAATCATATTTCTGGGAAAGATGAGACAGACTCATTCAATGAACTTTTCAATAATTTCAGTTTTGTACTAGTGAAGAGAATTTATTTTTATTTCCTTTGCAGACTGTCTTGTAAGGATTTCATTGGAAGTAAATTAAATTTTGTTTTACTTTATTAAGTTACAAAATGTCTCAAGTGCCCTCAAATGGAGGCAAACCTTGTAAACTTTTAGAAGCAATAGATACTCTGTCCAATTCAATAGGTTTGTGTTCAGATACTTCTTAAAGCTTAAGTACACTATGACAAAAATAGAGCCTTTTTGGCTATTAAAAAAACCAAAACAAACAAAGGCAAAAACATTTGAATGACTGTTAATAATCCAAAATGCAAAGAGATAAATAAATAATAATAGAAGTAAAAGGAAGACTGGTATGCCTAATAAAATAAGGGAACTAAGGAAAATGTCTTATTGCTCAATGCAAGAGAAAAGAACCCTCAAACCCAGAAATCAGGTCAAAACTTACTAATCATGACTAATCATGACCACCCACTAAAACACTAGGCCCAGTTTCCCACTATTCTTAGCAGAGAACAAGTAAAACGGTGTGCAAGGTTTGTTTAGGTTTAATGTAGAAAACACTTATGTGACTATTCTCCCTCCACTCATAAAATCCTAGTCTCCTTCCAATATTTCTACTTCTACTTTTCTCTCTCCCTTGCCCCTCTCTCTCTCTGTGTATCTGTAGCTGAAGAATAATTTCCCAAATCTGATTTAATGAATTTATTTCTTGTCCTTCTGCCTTAACACTGAAGTACAGAATCAATACAGCAGGAAACTGAAATCAACATTACTAGGATGCATTTCTGTCTTTTATAACAGTGAAAAAGTTTAGGATTTGATTTGGTGTAATTCTGGTTAAAGTTCAATGAAATGTTTATGTCTGGAATTTGCAAGTATGCAAGTACTTTGATGCAAGTACTTTGAGAAAGCTGATTTCCTTAATTTAAAATACAAGAACTCAGTCTTCCATGTGGATTGTTTATGTCAAACGAGATGAGTTTGCGCCCTTCTCTCTAATCAAATTTAGTGGTCATTTTTAAGGCTTGCACCAAATGCATTCTTAAGGGGAACCCTTCAATCTTTAAACTCAAGAAAGCCTAGGACAATGTCAATTTACATTTATTTTACTGTGTTTCCCTGAAAATAAGACCCTGTTTTATATATATATTTTTAACCACGAAATAAGCGCTTGGCCTTATTATCAGGGAGGTCTTATTATTTTGGGGCACATGGAGCAAGATAGGGCTCCTCTTGCCATCTTACCTGATTTCCAGCTCTGCATTTAAATATTTTCATTGAAGGCTTATTTTCAGGGGGAGGCTTATTTTAGCGCATGCACTCAAAAGCCCGATTGGGCTTATAATCAGGGGATGTCTTATTTTTGGGGAAACAGGGTAATTGGTTTATTGCATAGGTGCCCAACCTTTTGACTTGCCTAGGCCACACTGAGTGAAGAGGAATTGTCTTGAGCTGCATAGAAAATATATAATATAGTTACCGTATATAAATCACATAATAATGTTAAAAGTTTATGATCTTGTGGGGCTACATTACTGGCTGTCCAGAGCTACTTGCCGCCAGTCGGCCAGACATACCTGGTCTACTGTGTGTTTAAAGGTCAATTAAAGATTGTTTCTTCAAAAAGAGATTTCGATGTGTGTAACCATGATGAAACAGAATCTTTTGAGAGCTCTGCTACCTAAATGCAACTTCTCCTGTATGTTTATCTAAGTAAAAAAACAATTTGGATCCTTCTTTTATTATTTTGTTTAACTACAGTACATCCTATTAAATACTATGAGGTATGAAATAGTTAGAAACTCTTCAGTGCATTCTGGGAGGGTTCTCATACTTAATTTATAGTATTTAAGGAGGAGGCTCTCCATTTGTAGCATTTGTGACAGTGAAGTTCTACATTAAGCCTTTTATAACATACCTTTTTAAAGCTAAACATTGCAAATGCTCTCTCTCTGATGCATTTGCATCCCAATGGGGAATAGAGTGGGATACTAACTGTCTTCTTCCAGGCAAGTTGCCACTTTTATATTGGCTCAAATGGAACTATTTAGCTTTCTTTAGTTCTGTTTTACATTAGAATTGCAAAGGCTAAAGAAGTGGTACATTTATTGCTACATATGTGTGAATAAGTAAATAGCTAGATAGCAAGTTAGTTAAATTAATAATCTTTCACTTCTGAATATTATGTTCAGGATTATGCTGATTTGGATCAATAGCAAAGTTTAATTTTTCTTGTTTCAGGGAATGAAGTTCTTTTGTTTTGGCCATCTCATTTTGGTTATGAAAGAAATATTGCTTAATATTCTTTCCAGAAAAAGATGTGACTGGAAAATTTAACATGAGAATCACATGGTCTGGAGAAGAACAGGATTTAGAGACAGAAATGATAACTAAGAGTTCTTCTACCTTCATGGACTGGAATTGTTTTGCATCAACAGATAGTAATAGGAAATATGAAATATAATCTTCTGGAAAGGGTGCAACATCTTCTGGAAAGGGTGAAATATAATCTTCTGGAAAGGGTGCAAAGCAGTGGCGGGTTGCTCCTAGTTCTGTCCGGTAGTAAAAATGGTGGGAGGCTCTGTCCACCTGGTTGGATGTCATAATTGACAATCTGCACATGCTTTCACTCCCGTTGCGAACTGGTAGTAAAAGTAAGTAGAACCCACCCCGGTGCAAAGGAAAAGATGTTTTTGCTCTGCTAATGCTTGCAATCTTTAATCTTGCTTGGTGATAAGCTATGACCCAATATTGGAAATGGATGGAGAAAAAAATATTCTCGCCTTTCATACTTACAGTTGCCATGCGAAATACTGATTGGCTCAGGATCTTCTGGGAAATCGGCCCCAGCAAAGTGTAGCAGTGTGAAATATAGCAGCAAGGCTTCTGACCTCATAGTAGTTCAACTGGGAAACTAATCCTTCACTTCACCCTGTGAAAGACAAACAAGATAATGAAAGCCTTTATGATCAACTGGTACTTAGACACTATAAACCAGTCAATATCGATAACTTTAATAGGTAACTTTTACTAGCATTCATAGCAATAGCAATAGCACTTAAGACTTATATACCACTTCACAGTGCTTTAGAGCCCATTCTAAAGAATCAGGGTATTGCCCCCAACTATCTGGGTCCTCATTTTACTGGCCTGGGAAAGATGGAGGGCTGAGTCAACTGGTAAGACTCAAGACGCCAAATCGCTGGCAGTTGGCAGTCAGCAGAATTAGCCTGCAATACTGAATTTTAAGCCCTGCGTCATCATGGCTCTGTAGCAGGGGTCAAATCCAGCAGGTTCAGACAGGTTCTGGAGAACCGGTAGCAGAAATTTTGAGCAGTTTGGAGAACCGGCAAATGCCACCTCTGGCTGGTGGGAAGAGTGGGGTGGGAATGGAGATTTTGCAATATCCTTCCCCCAGGAGTGAGGTGGGAATGGAGATTTTGCAGTGTCCTTCCCCTGCCACGCCCACCAAGCCACACCACACCCACCAAGCCACGCCCACAGAACCAGAAGTAAAAAAAAATTGGATTTCACCACTGCTTTGTAGTAACCCATGACAGGGGAATTCTGGAAGTTGAGGTCCTCATATATTAAAGTTGCCAAAACCACTGAGTAATAAGGGGAGCTTCTCCTGTCTTTTGGTTATACCCAATAAAATGTTACATCTATTTATTTTAAAAGAAAAAGACTGGTCGGTCAATAAGCCATTAACACAGAGCAGCAATGGCATCTTCTTTGCTCCTAAAAGCTGCTATGAAGTACCAGAGAATGTCTTCTAACCCCCATGGGTGTTTTACTAGTCAGAAGGAATGGATAGCCCTCTGAGGGTTAGCTCTCATAGCTAGTTTTAAAAGCCAAGTTGGGTCTAGTAATTGAATTATGTAATGTATTAATTTTAAATAATTTGCTTAATTAAAAAATATAAGAAGAATTTTATTACACAAACTCTCATATGTAAAGTGATACCAATAGTATGGGAATGCAGAGCCCATAGGATAAATCAGTAAAGGAAGGTTTTTAATTCTATTATGTTCCATGCTCATTATTTTACAAAATTTCAAAATTTGATTTATGCAAAGGAGATAAAAGACTTGTAACTAAGGTAGTTGCTCTATATCAGGGACAGCTAACAGGGTAGAAAGATGATCCTACCCCCATGCTGCCTATTTTCTTGGTTTTTTATTTTCTATCATATCTACATTAATTTTAATTATTTTATGTTCCTTTTTATCAATTTGTAAGTTGCCCAGAGTCACTTCAACAGTGAATTGAACAGCACAATAATTTAATCAATAAAGTGCCAGTTTATCCTTTTGAAACTCTATCTAATATTCATACTTTTTCTTATGCATTAAGTTCTGCTCATTTCAAAATGAAATTTCACAGCCAATACTGGCTAATTTGTCCAGTTATAAACAGTGATTAATTCTGTGGTTCATCTTATATGCTTTTAAATTAAAACACCTAATGTAGTCAAGAAAGAGAGTTGAGTATTACTCAATATACTATGAAGAATCTTAAATTATGCAAATAAAATTATATTACTTTAATTGCTTGTATTTAATTGTATACATAATTTTAAAATTATTAACCTAGGAGCACATGTAAAAGAGACATGTCAAAGAGAACTACATTTCTAGAGTCATGTATGTTCACATCAGAAGGAAGCAGCTGAATGAACCATCATACTGAATTTAAACAACTTAAACATACAGAAGAGTCACCTATTCTTTGTATGTTATTAAAATAAAATTTCTTTATACTTAGATTACAAAATCTGAGCTGCAATAATCCAGATAACCACAAGATGGCAGCCAGAAGCTATAGCCTTCTGGATTTTCTTTGCTGCCAACTAAAAGTGGTCTTGATTTCTGCAGCCCAAATTTGTAACCCTATGTAAATCAGGACTAACTCATAAGCAAGTTTTCAGTTTTGATATTACATTAGTAGATTCTGTTTCATGATTCATGCATTTTCAAATTTCCTAACCTAATGTCCCAAACTGATTAAAGTCACGTCTAAAAGTTTCAGGTTGGAGAAGAAAGATGTCTATCAATGTGAGTAGAAAGTCATCTTTATTATATGTGCACACACACACACACACACACACATATATTAGTTGGCATATAATATATATATAGTATATATTAATTGGCAGTTGCATAAATAGTGCCCTCCAAATCCCTGTTCAGACATTCTAAGAAGGAAGAAGCAGACCTTTGAATCTGGCTACAATCCAAAATAGACTTTACACTGTTTATTTAAGTATCTGAAAAATACTGCCAGTGGTAATTTCACCCCACTGAAGTTAGATTATGTTTGATTTCTCACTACTATTCTTGTACAGTATGCTTTTACTCATTTAGCAAACTATTTCACTTCCATCACAAAAATAACAGTTTTAGAATAAAAGATAATAAAAGTGATCAACCTTAATTTAAATAGAACCATTCAAGTTAAGCTGTTTCCAACATTATGCAATTTGTACTACATATAATTTCCATTTAAGTGACGACCTTCCTTTACAACCATTTGCAGTGATGAAATAATAACTTAGTGACCAATCCTCAGTTATGACCTTCACTACTCTCTAATGCAAAGGAAAGCTGAGGTAAGATCATAAGTCCAGTCAAAGTTTCACTTAGTGATCACTTTGCTTATCAACCAAGTCCCAAAAGTAGTCCCAGTCCCAAAGTAGTCACTAAACAAAGACCACCTGTATTGTTATTATGTCAACCTTATTTACTTTCAATATTTGTATGTACCTCTGCCTTTCCTTTTATTCATGCTTAAAACATCTGTGGACAAACGCAAAGAAACAAAAACTTTTGAATAGGTTGTTATTGCTAGCTAAAAGCCTGTCAAATCCATTTCCCAGCTCAATTTATACTTAGCAGAGTCTCTTTCTCTGCTTTTCTGTCCCCTGGGATGAGATCTATCTTTTACAATGTCCTTGTTTCCTCCCCTGCATTCCCAGGGATTGCTAGAGATTTTGCATAGCATATATATAATACCCCTTTCTAAAATATATATTTTATCTCGGTGGTGCAGTGGTTAGAATGCAGTATTGAAGTCTAACTCTGCACATTGCCAGGAGTTTGATCCTGACTGGCTCAAGGTTGACTCAGCCTTCCATCCTTCTGAGGTCAGTAAAATGAGGACCCAGATTGTTGGGGACAATATGCTGACTCTGTAAACTGCTTCGAGAGTGCTGTAAAGCACTTGGCTACTGCTATTGCTAATACTTCATGGTGGACTTTGGTTTAAAATTATGAATTTGGAAATAAAATCAGTGGTCCATAGAAGGCTGCAAGAATCTACTTCTATTCTCCATATGTCTCTGTTCTATTATTTTCACAAATCCATAGCTGACATGATTCAAGTCTATGAATCCTAAAACAACTTAGTCAGCAATTGACTGGTTACTTTTCTGAGTCTGGCAACATTAGAATATGCATATATAGAATATGCACATATAAATATACTACATCTTTCCTGTGAATTCTTTTAGAAATAGCTTTGGTGGAAATTTCCAGTTCTTATAAGCACAAATGTTTTCCACAAAAAGATTAATAAGACATTTTGTTATTATTCTAAAAGCCAGCACTATAAAACCCAGCGGATAAGTGTTGAAGGCTTTGGACAAGCTATTTAGTCTTTTAGTGCATTGTTTAAATATATTGTTTCGGAAAATCAAAACAATTTGATGCTTCTACTACAAGTCCATCATTGTGACTCTCTCATTTGTAATATTATTTTACGTACTTAAATTAAAAAAAAAAAAACTAGTGACAGAAATAATCCAAATGCACAGAGAACTAACAGAGACTAAGCAACAGAGAGAGAGAAACAAAAAAGTAACATTAGATTTTGAAGATGCTGAGCAAGACTTTTATTGATATTTACAAATTTTTATTTTTAAGGGAAAAAAGTTTTTTATGAAAAAAAAAATCCTTATCATAGTTGAATCTATGACACAACTTGTTTTCAATTAATTGTTCTTCCATGCAAAGCACCTGGCAGAAAATTCAGCTAAGGTCGAACAGTAATTTTCAAGTGTTATTAAATAATTACTTTGCAAATATCTACTGATTGGTTGTACAACTGTGGATGCACATTTAAACCTTTTAATAAATATGCATTGCAATCTTATACACATTTACAAAACATGTAATGTTTTAAATAAACCTTATCTCTGAATCAATATACATAGACTTTTGGGGAAAGATAGCAGTCCTAAAAGCATATTATCTTATAATAGTCCCCTTGGGATTTATTTTTGCCAAATCATGTATGTTTAGGATGGCATTTTCTATTTTTTTAACAATTGGGATGAATCTTCTTTTAGTAGTTTCCAATGTATGTGTACACACACACACATTTTTTTGACACCTAGCATAAATCAAAAGACTAAAACAAACATAAATAAAATATTTGTGAATAAATAAAATGTATTTATTTATTTTCACGATTTATATACCGCCCCTCTGCCGAGGGAGGGGTGGCTTACAAAAGTTAAAACAGTGAAAACAATTAGAATTTTAAAAATTAATTTAAAACAATTTAAAACCAACCCGAACCCAATTTAGTTAAAAATGTGA
>JANHFM010008726.1:128563-145988 GCA_032468115.1 Grayia smithii
AGGCAGATCACTGGCTTACTCACTCTGCTGTTCACAGCCAGCAGCTCACAGGCAGTGAAAGAATCCTGGCTCCGTGCATCGAGGAGGCTAAGCACAGAACGGGAGACACAGGAAGTGGCTGCCAGCGATGCCCTCAGGTGAAGATGTTGTGGGCGGGGAGACTCGACCCCCCCCTTAGGAGCTTCAGTTTACTCGTGACCACCATTGGCCTTTCTCCATGCCTCTCCCGGCCAATGTTGCTCATGAGTAAACTGCAGCTAGGATCTCCTGCATGCTTCTCTCGCAGGCCAGGCTGGCTGGGGGAAACACACGGGAAGAGCTCTGGTGCCACGATCTCCCATGTGCTTACCTCGCAGGACAGGCTGGCTGAGGGAAATACACGGGAAGAGCTCCAGTGCCACGATCTCCCATGTGCTTCCCTTGCAGGCCAAGCTGGCTGGGGGAAACACATGGGAAGAGCTCCAGTGCCGCGATCTCCTGTGCGCTCCCCTCCCTCCTCATGCACATTGGTCTACTCTATGTGGTATACCCCTCCACCAGCTCTCCTTCCTTCCCCTACCCATCTTTGGCCATACCTTTGCCAGCAGCGGTGAGCAGAAGTACACGGCTAGATTCTACAAGTAATGGGTGGGCAGGGTGGGCGGGCAGGCAGGGCGAGCGAGCATCGGGTGGGCAGGGTGAATAAGCAGCGACTGGGGACCGGTTCAGGGGCGTGGCCAGCCAGAGATCACTACCAGTTCAGGGAAACACACCAAATTTTCGCTAATGGTTCTCCCGAACTGAACCGAACCGGTAGCAACCCACCTCTGACCCATACCCTACATAGACCATCTATAAACACTGAGTCCTATATCCAGGCTACCAAGAATCTAGATAATCCACTTTATCCAGGGAAAATAACAGCAACAACAGAACTTCAGATAACTAATATAAAAAAATGACAGTATCAACCAAAACAATGAAGGTTATTATGTATTTAGTTTTGAGAAAAAGATGGCTGATGTCAAATGGGAGAATGCCATGACCTGTTGCATCTTCACAACAATCTATGCATGATGGTAATGTTTTTCCCTTGCTGCCTCAAATTCCCAACGTGTCACAACTCACAAGAGATCACAGGAGAAGTTTCTTTCTTTACCATGGAGTCTTGGCCTATTTTAGTAGTTTTACTATAGGATTTTAGGAATATAGGATTCTTAGTTATATTTCTTCTGCCTTATTGGAGATAAACAGGCAACTGAATTTAATATGTATGACCAATCACATCACTATTATGATTTCATAGCCCTAGAGGGGATTTTACTTTACCATAATAAGTGGATTTGCAGAGCTAAATTAAATGGATCAGAACTTAACTATGAAATTATTGACTGAAATTGTTCAGTTTCTCTTAGAGCCAGAAGTTGATATTAATCATAGTATAAGGCCTTACTCTTTGTGAAATATATGGAAACAGAAACAGCAACTTTTCGAGTTTTCTTACCCTGCTCTTGTTAGCCTTCATTATTCAGTATACAGAACCAGAAGTGCTGAATAAATAAATAACCATATGCCAACTATTTCCAAGTGCTGCTGTCAGCCGCAGATCTGTGAACTGCATTTATTTTAATATTTCTGCTTCACTTCTCAAACAGTGACTTTAGTTCCTACCAAAAAAGAAAGGTGAGATCTGAAAGCTATTAATTTCTAACTTGTATCTTCTGCGGTATATACTTTATTCTGCTCCTTATAACAAATTTCTGTTGGAAGACAGAAACCAGGGACTAGAGGAGAGATAGCATGCCAACACTCCATAGAATTATTATTGGTAGCACAAACACTGATTGAATATAAGATGCAGCAAAGAAACAGCACAGCCAGCTTTGTGCAGGTACAAATCAAACAACATTACTCTGAAGAGGAGCAGAAAATTACAGTTCCTGTCTCCTTCTGGGCCAGGATAAGGCAAGTTGAGGGTGACAGATTATGCAGAAAAGCATAATACTTTGGTCCCCCTTTGACCAAAGCATGGCCAATCTCACTTGAGGAGTTCACACATTACAGTAAGCCCCAAACCAGAGTTTACAACAAAACAAAAGAAAAAAAACAACCCAGATGGGTTCACAGAATATGTTAATCCAAAGCAAAACAAACCCTGGTGAAAATTTAGGCTTCCAACCAAAGTTACCACATACTTGCAGTGTGTATTCACATCTACTCAGTGGTGGGTTGCTCCCGGTTCAGGCCAACTCGCGCGAATAGGTAGCGGTGATGCTGTGACATCACTGAACCAGTTCTATGCGACTGGGAGCTGGCCCCACCCGCGTGCCTGTATTTACCATTCTCTGTGCGGAGTGCGCGGAGCGCACATGCGCAGAATGGTGTTTTTGAGGTTTTTTCGGCAAAAAAAGCTTCTGCGCATGTGCGGGAGTGCCTGTTTGGTGCATGCGTGCACTCTGCGTGCTCCGATCATGCGTAAATTGCATGCACCTTTAGAACAGGTAGTTAAAGGTAAGTAGAACCCACCCCTGTATCCACTCTATTTCTCTGCCTTTTTTACAACTCAATCTATCCATCCTTGGCTGTGTAGAAATCCAGCCAAGGCAATTCCTATAACTGCATCCCCTCACTCCCCATGATTTAGAGAGTTTACTGCATTACCTCCAGCCTCTAATTCTCTATATGGGGATTCATTTTAGAGCTTTTAATGGGAAATATATTATCTCTTAAGTATGGATGTATTTTTCTAATAAAGTGAGCGTTATTAGATATTTTACCTGCTGTAATTCCAAAACTCTCAGGAGTTCACAGTAATCTATCTACGGTACAAATTAAAATAACTAACCATACTGTCATTAAATTCAGAATAGTAATTACAATCAATTTAGATACAAATAATTGAAAGCTCTCTGAAACAATTGTTTTTAATAATAAAGGCAACATTGTGAAGTCCAATCTTACTTCAGGCAGCAGACTATTCAAAGAGTAGAAATTGCTACTGAGATGCAGCACCTATAAACCAAGAAAAACAACACAGTTTGGTCTAGTGGGTAAGGCACTAGGCTAGAAACCAAAAGTGTGTGAGTTCTAGTCCTGCCTTAGACATAGCAATAGCACTTAGACTTATATACCACTACACAGCCCTCTCTAAGCAGTTTACAGCCAGCCTATTGTCTCCAACAATCTGGGTCCTCATTTTACCAATCTTGGAAGGATGGAAGGCCATTCAGAATCGAACTCTTGGAGTGAGCAGTCGGTTAGCCTGCAATAATGCACCACCATGTCTCATAAAAGAAAGCTGGGAGATTTTGGACCAGTTATTCTCTCCCAACCCAGAGCCTCCTCACAGTGTTGTTATTATGGAGAAAATAGAGGGAGGAAACTGCATTATTTATGTTTATTGCCTCAACTTATTTATAAAAGTAATAAAGGTGGCTTAAAATATTAAATAAGAATAAACTTCTGTGATATGTACATTGTGGAAATTGGGGGTTATCAATTTTCTAGGATAATCTCACCAGTGGTTTGAACAAGATTGCAAACCACATAAGGTTTTTTTATATTAAAATCTACAGATTGGATGTCACTTGGAAGTTTAATTTTAAAATAAGCCAAATGTCTGTCAGTTTATACTAGAAAATATACATTTACTAAAATGTCATGTGTTTCACTGAAACTTTCTTTTAAACACAATCTTAATCTTGTGTTCAGGACATTATATGATCCTGAAGAGCTGATCATCACATTTACTTGTGTTGAGATCCAAAATAAACACAGTTTATAAAGATATCACAATAATTTATCTTGATTCAAAAAACACTGTGATGCATTTACACTTTCTGGCTTCAGTACAAAATGCTAAAAGGTGTCATACAATTGTTGTTCTCCTGTAAAAATCTTTGTTCTAAGGATAGCATAAGGTATATCTTGTATTTGGTATATTTTGTGTCTAGAACTGGAAACTAAGATAAGACTGTAAGAATGCTGAACTATGGATCACTCCACCACCATAAAAAATGCTTGAGAAATATGCTCCTATTATTTAGACCTTGATGAGTGCTGCTACTATGAAGGATTTATCAGTCATTCTTTATATATAATGAAAAAGTATAAGGTTAGAGGAACTGGGTTAGGCCTTTGTTATCTTTGAAGAGGTCCACTTAATATATAAATTGTGTGATTCAATAGGATTGACTAGAGGTCATCACTCTGAAATTTGAACAATTGTAGGTAGTTCTCTCTGAAAAGACTATTCATAAATGGATTTAAGGCCATTGCTTTGTACTAGGTTCATGGGTGGTTACCACAATAAACCGCAACAAACTACCACTCCATTACTTATGCCTTGCATATAGTTGCTAATCAACTATATCTAAGTGTAAATGAATTATTGCCAGAATCAGTTACATTTTTTTTGTTTCCTGGAAAAGGAGTTGCAATCTCTGATGATAGAGCAAAAGCACCATTTATTTTATTTAATAGCAGAGACACTTAAATGACAAAATCCAACTTTGAAACAAGTTATACCACACTCCCACCAACATTACCAGTGTGAGCTACCGTTTATAAAGAGGAAATAAACCCTACACCTAGTAACATGATGATGTTACCTCCTGGGTAATGAAATGTCTGCAAGTAAACAACGAAGCTCAGAGTGCAACCAGTTCAATCCTGAACTACAGATTTTCTCTTCTATTAGATGCTTGAATGATTTGAGAGATGGGAGAAATACATGTTCATTTAAGAAATAAAAGTAGGTCTATTAATAATTTCAAGTTAAACATGTCTGTCAAGATTTTTAGTGGGACTAAGCACCAAATACAGCACCATGTGCTGTTTTGATATGGGAAAACTGTACTGTCAGCTGTTTCATTTCTGCATCTTTAATATGAAGTAAATACACTACTGGTAAAAACAGTAGTATTTTCCAGTACTGTGCTTGGATGGGAAATATTTTTGCTCTTCAAATGGCTTTCTATGGTCTCTTTTAGCACATGTATTTTTAAAGAATATAAATATCTATACAAATATGATACCTTTCTAGGTGTATGTCAATGATTAAGTGTAACATTTAGGACGGAGGTTTTTTAAAAAAAAATAAGGGAAAAGCAGGAGTAATGAAACTTGTTATCCCTTTCAGGACCACACTGTTCAATTCTCTCTGTAACTATGAAAGTTTGAGCTAGGCACTACCTTGATTTAACACAGATTCTCTTTTCACTGCCAGTAACCGATAAAAAACTAGCATTTTTTTCTGTTTTCTCCTGCATAACACAAGTATCCATATATACAAGAATAGGAAAAAGTTTTTTAAAAGGACCACTTAATAACATATGTATATTTATTTTCATTTAATAAATGGTAAAGCCTCTTTAATAAACTATTCCAACTCTAAAATCTACACCAATTCAAAATTCAAGAAGAGATATCTGAGATTCTGAAAATCCCCATAGACAAGATCTTTGCTTCTTTATATTTTTTTCCCCACACGGAAGGTAGTTTTAATTTAATTTAAGATTAAATTATATACATGTACAAGTAGTCCTCAATTTTGGACCAGTTGTTTAGTGACTGTTCAAAATTATGACAGACTTCCCCAGAGCTACTTACAACACGGTTTCAAAGTTGTAACCAATACTTACACCCATCTACAATCATGTGACTGTATTTTGGAAGCTTGACAACCATCCTGCATTTATGGCTGTTCACAGCATCCCATGTCACATGACTATAGTGCTTATTATTTTTGGGTGAAATTGGTGTTTACTTCCAGCAAAAAATGTCATTGAGTATAATGAGTTTATTTTCTCAATCACTGCAAAATAAGTCATAAAATCAGGGGCGATTACATGGTGACCTACTTAACAACTGTTATGATTTATGTCCCTAATTCTGGGGTCAATTACTGTTGTAAGTTGAGGATTTTACTGCATACTATTTTGAAGGTTTATCTGGTAGCTAGTGGTTGTTTGTTTTTTAAGGAAGGGAATTTTAGAGGCTTAAGGGAGTAAGACACTTTCTAGGAGCCTAATCAATGAGAAATGAAGAATTTGCATAGACATCTGGGTCATCATATACCAGTAAATCCTAGTCAAAACTTTAATAAGATTTGAACATTTTTAAAGATAGCACTTTTCAAGACAAATTGGGAAACATGTTGATTTTTAAGCATGTTTTCTTTTAGAAAATTTCTGTATGCTTGTATTAAAGTGAATATAATAAATGCAAATTTTCACATTTCAGTCAATTGTTGGGGGAAAAAATTGCCTATTCCATCTTGTAATTATGGATAACTCATGTTGGCTTGTGTTGGTGCAGTTTATTAAGAAACAAAGTTCATCAACTTTCCTTGATTTAGCTTTAGAAAAAGCAAGTTTTTATAGCATGTATTTAAATAATAATAATGTATTTCAATATTGTATTTCAAGCTTGAAACTTTCCAAGCATTACAACCATCATCCAGAAAAACAAAAATACTGAATAAAGCTATGCTAACCATCCAATAATTCTCATCATTTTAAAATATAAATCAGAACCTTGATTACACCAGTCATGCATGCAGGATATCCTTACCCTGTAGTTCTAACATAGTCACAAGAGGGGCAACATTTTAAAAGCACAATATTCAATATCTACTCAAGCAGAGTTATATTGCAATGTAAAAGCAAACTACAAATTCAAATTCTATGGAAAGTACCCTGAGGCTGTTTCCCAACATTCCTAGAAAATAATACAATTTTTTCCTCATAACTTTTTGTGGCAGGTTGGACTGAGAAAAATTGGTGCAAAGTCAGCCACTGAGCTTTCAAGGTTAAAGACAAAGTTAAATCCAGGCTTCTTGATATTAATCCAACATCGTAATTATTATACCATACTGACTCTCTATAATGTACAGATTTCCTCTAGAAAAGAAGAATGATTAAGATAAATAATTTATGTAACTCCTAAAAGACCAAAATTCTATGTAAACAAACAATTCTGTAAAACAGTTGTTATATAACTTTTTTATATGCCTATGAGACTCATTTAAAAATATAGAAATAAGTAATAAAAGACAATATTAACAGTAATATTAGCCATCAAATAAAGCAAATTTTGAACAAAAAACAATTTTGAGCAATTGGTACATAAATGAAAGTTTAGAATTATGCAAAATGTGAGAGTTATACCGTTTTAATTGCTGTAGTATTTAGCAGAATTACTCTGGAACTAGAAAAAGTTAGGTATTTCAAATAATTATTTATCTTTAAGTCGGGGCAATTTAAAGAAATTTAAAAGCACAGTCCTAAAGACATTATCTCGTAATGCCATTAAAGAACTTTTTTGAAGTTTCTAGAAGACTTCTGTCTAGGCAATTTCTTTCATTATAAAATTATCAAACTGGTATGCTGTGTATAGGTAGTCCTCACTTGCCTCATTAAGTAGCTGTTCAAAGTTATACTGATAAAAATGATAGCCTTGGGAACAATCCTCACATTTACAACTGTTGCAGCATCTTGTGGTCGTGTGATCACCATTTGTGTGTTTTGCAATTAGTTTGGGACAAGCAGAGTTTATAGAAAAGGTGGAAATAAAGTCATCAGTCACTATCACATGAGGTTTCATTTCATGACCAAGTGGTTTGCTCAACAACTGGAAGAGAAATGAGATCATAAGCCCATTGAGGTCATGGGATGACGTATTGGGACTTTTTTTCCCCTTTGCTAAACTGGGCATGGGCATGGCCAGCACGTGAAGTATCCAGCCCGCAGGCCACGAGTTTGACAGTCCTGGGTTAGTGACTGTGGTGCTTATGTGGTTGGTCCCAATTGTGGTTGCTATGCAAGGACTATCTGTATTTGTCTACGTAAAATCCTCCAAGACTATGCCAGTCATAAATTGCAAGGAATGAATTCTGAGGCAATAAGCCTACTAATTATAGTTGAATTTATTCTCAGGTACATTGCAGATTATCATATATATAATTTGATCTACAGGCAACTTCAGTAATTGGTGACGTTCATAATACCATTTTAGATCAGAACGGCTGAAAATTCTGGCAGTGCAAACAGATGAACGCAAAAGAAGAACCAAGCCTTCTTGTCTTTTTTTAGCCATTCCTGCTGGCTGAAAGGAACCAGTGAACTTAAGTCAGCAGTAATGAAGCAGCAGTTCACTAGGGCAGATTTTTCAACCCTTCTAGCTTAGCAGTATTTCCCAATGTGCCCATGGACAGACTTAATTTTACTATCAGAAGATTATGCCTTCTGTAAGGCTCTTTCATCCAGAGAGTTGACATTATAACCATCAATTCATGTTTATGGATCCGTCCCACAAGGTTCATGAAAGTTATGTTTGTACCCAAAGCCCATTTTTCTCTGAATTCTTTCATCTCAATTGTAAATGGTGTGACTCTATGCATTGCAAATTTGTGGACATACAAGAAAAATGCACCAAATAAATCAGAATCAAAAAAAAAAAGGAGCACAGCTGTATTGTTATCTGCATGCTCTACTCTTTTCCAAAAGCTCCAGCTGGGTGCCTCTGCTGCAGGTGGCCAGATTGTAAATTTGTAGTATATGGATATATGAATTGGCAATGATGGATGAGCTACCTTTTGAGCAGGAGTAACTGCTAATCCACATGCTGAATCGTTGGAGGGATAAGTCAAAATAATTCTCTCCCTGTGTAGGAAATATTCCCTGCCCTTTCAAGTATAAGACCCAGGCTTTGCAAAAGAGTAGTTAAAAAAAAAGGTCAGTCCAACGAATCAGCAGAATGTTCCTAGGCAAAATAAAAGGGGGACAAAAACTGACTATTTAGCTTTCTAATGTTCAAAATACTCATGTTTCTTTGTCATCTACTTCTATGTCAAATTTCTGAAACAAAAGTAGACTTGTTTCAATGTCCTCCAAATCCCAAAATAGAAAGAAAAAAAACATGCCAAGGGTTTATATTTTTGCTTTTTATGGGGACGTGGTAGATACTATTTAATGCTCAAGGCACAACTGCTGGGAATTGTAAGAGACATCAGAACTGTCTCTTTTTTTGTTAAAATAATGAAGATTGCCATACTTTAGGGGAAAAAAAGCACTGACAACTAGCAGTCATGAGTACAGCTGCTTTTTCCCTGCAAGGGTTAAGTTAACAGCTATAATCTGAGGTAAGCCATGAATCAGAAAGTAGAAATTCATAAAAACCTGACAGAGACAGAGATCAAAGCTGGTCATGGGGACTGAAGAATTGCTTACAAAGGAGACAAACTTGAAAAGCAGATGTCAAAATTAAAGAATAACTTAAATATTTTTTTTTAAATGTTAGAGAAAAAGTTAACCAGCTCCCAAAGCCATTTTTAAAATACTTTTTGTCCAGGAGGATCCTACAGTCATTATGAATGTCATGAGAATAACAGCTGGAGTTTTCAGTAGCCTCTTGCAGGTCACATTGATCTAGGCCAGTGGTTCTCAACCTTCCTAATGCCGTGACCTTTTAATACAGTTCCTCATGTTGTGGTGACCCCCAAGCACAAAAGGAATGGTGTCTTAGTTCCTAAGACCATCGGAAATATGTGTTTTCCGATGGTCTTAGGTGATCCCTGTGAAAGGGTTGTTCGACCCCCAAAGGGGGTCCCGACCCACAGGTTGAGAACCACTGATCTAGGCAGAAACATGGACTATTTTGGAGTTTATCTGCATAACCTGAACACCTCAAAATGCAGAAAGAGCCTATTTTGTTGTTGTTAGTTGCGAAGTTGTGCCTGACCCATCATGACCCTATGGACAATGTTCCTTCAGGCCTTCCTGTCCTCTACTATCTTCTGGAGTCCATTTAAGCTCATGCCTACTGCTTCAGTGACTCCATCTAGCCACCTCATTCTCTGTCGTCCCATTCTTCTTTTGCCCTCAGTTGTTCCCAGCATTAGGTTCTTCTCCAGTGAGTCCTTCCTTCTCATTAGGTGGCCAAAGTATTTGAGTTTTATCTTCAGGATCTGGTCTTCTGAACAGCAGACAGGGTTGATCTCCTCTAGGACTCTAGGTCCTCTATGACTCTAGCCTTGCAGTCCAAGGGACTCGAAGGAGTCTTCTCCAGCACCATAGTTCAAAGGCATCAATTATTTGGCACTCAGCCTTTCTTATGGTCCAACTTTCACAGCCATACATTGCAACTGTGAAAACCATAGCCTTGACTATATACACTTTAGTCAACAGGGTGATGTCTCTGCTTTTTAGTATGCTAAAGCGCCCATACATTGGTCCTATCAAAGGTGGCATGCTGGAAATCACAAAAAGGATATTGACAAGTCAAATGATGGACTTGGGTTAGACTTTTTAATATACAGGTGGTCCTCAATTTACAATAGTTCATTTAGTGACCATTCAAAGTTACAATGGCGCTGAAAAAAGTGACATGACCGTTTTTCACACTTACAACTGTTGCAGTGTCTCCATGATTATACGATCAAAATTCAGACCCTTGGAAACTGACTCATATTTATGATGGTTGCAGTGTCCTGGGGTCATGTGATCAGCTTTTGTGACCTTCTGACAAACAAACTCAATGGAGGAAGCCAGATTCCCTTAGCAACCATGTTACTAACTTAACAACTGCAATGATTCACTTAACTGTGGAAAGGAAAGTCATAAAATGGGGCAAACTCACTTAACAAATGTTTCACTTAGCAACGTGAATTTTGGGTTCAATTGGGGTTGTAACTTGAGGACTACCTGTACTCTGTCTAAGATACTAAACTTTAGAGACGCGTCTCCATAAACCTCAATGTAATCCACATGAAAAAAAAATGTGCAATGTATGAATAAGAATGCATAGCTTCTGATACTTCCCATTGAATCCCTATTAGTCTCAATCTTTATTTACTTTTTGCTTCCATATTTGCTTTGACATTGTACACCACATTTCTTCTTCAAAAACTAAGCCAATCTTGTCACTCACCCCACTCTAATTGAAATTGTGGAAAAGTGATACTTCTTTACAACTAAGTTGCTCACAAAAGTAATCTGTGGCCCATAGAAAGAAAGCATACATTCAATGCTACATTCTAGGATATTTCATTCTGAACACTAGGTTATGAATTTAGATCTGTAATTACAACAGATGACACAGAAAATGTCAGCTGAACAGTTATAGATTGCTGAAACAAAATGTATTTTTCCTGCAACACATCAAAAGATAACCAATCAGCCCATTTCAAGAAAGCACTCAGAAGTTTTGGAGAGGAGTGCATCAGTTAGCCAAAACTGAAGCAAAGTAGATATGAGTCTTTCAGCCATGTTGGCAGGGCCAAATTAATCTTTTCCCTGCTTTTTTTGAGAGCAGGGGAAATGACTTTAAAAAAAAAACCATGTTAAATCTGTTTTAATTCTTGCAATGTAATGTTCATGAGCTTCCCACATGAAAATGATGTTAAACATAACTTTTGGAATTTATAATTGGCATGGGTACTGAGTAAATGCATACAAGAGATTCATGGTTACATGTAACTTAGATAATCAACTTATGCTGCAAAAAGTATCAATTTTGAAACAATGTATTATAGGTCATGGCCCATAGATTCCATGGTTTACTTGTTAAGTCCCATTTTTGTAAACATTCCTTATATAAATTTTATCGGGGTACTATCTACTGATTACAATAAGCATAATAGACTAGTTTACAGTTCTCTAATTTATGGTCCTAGTTTTAGAATGTGCCTTCAAAATGTAAGGATTAGAATGAAGCTAGCCTCAAAAATTCACTTTCTATATCATGGGGGACTCGTTAAAAGTTTTTTATTTTGTAGATTGCAGGAGCACCTACCTTACAGGTTCTTGTAGGGTTGGACAATATAGATTTAGAATATAGATTTCTGGATTTCTGGAGGCCCTTTTTAAAAATCAGTTTGGAAATTTAACATAGCTATGGATAGGCACACTTGCCGTTTTTTTTTTTTAATCTGGAAAGTACTTCACATCTTTTTCCTGGCAGCCTACTATATATTTGAAACAAGGATAATATTCCCATAAGGAAATATCTGTCAAAGTATTTAATATGTGACACAAAATCTCCTGAATCATTTAGATTAAACTGATTCTCATAATTTAAAACTAATTTCATTTTAATATTTTATCACCTGAAAACAATAATAAATACCATATAAATTTATTAAGGAGTCTTTTTAAATGAAAATGCTATGCCATATTATCATGATCCCGGATTATTCCATGGTGTCAGATTCTTCTTCCCCCTCAACAGAGAAACTGTTTCATCAGACTTCCCCATGAATCTTTAATACTAAATTTCCAGCTGCTTAGTTGTATCCACTATGCAAATTTGAAGCATAAAATGTAGGCTCCTTCGTGTGTTTTTAAAAAATCCTTATTAAAAAAAGCAGTTGGAATGAATCCTCCCAATTGCATACAATTATGCTATTGAATCTTGATCATCATAAATGCCCCAATTTTGATGAACATGCAGTACATATGTTGAATGTTTTGAATGTAATAGGAAATTAAGATTATTTTCAATGTCATCAGGCTTTATAAAGTTTTGCACTTGTTTCTTCTCTGTTTTATGCTTCAGAGAAGATCACCAGATATTTTTGTTTCTCATTTTAGAACTCATCATGCTTCTCCACAGCATCTGAACCTAGACTATTGCAGTTTATTGGAGACAAATTAGTAGACAGTCATAATTAGAGACCTTAGATTGGTCCTATCTATTTTCATTGATCAGTTAATTGGAATAAAAAGGAACATGCATATAATGTATAATGATAGAAGCTTTTGATTTTCTGCATAAAGTGCATAAAGGAAGAGGAATGGATGATGCAGAGCAAAGATCCATCACATAGTATGAAACCAGTTACCTTTTATGTCTTTATGTTTGAACAGAAGTACTATTCCCCAGTGGCACAGTGGGACATGGTGGCTCAGTGGCTAAGACACTGACCTTGTTGTTTGAAAGGTTGGCAGTTCAGTGGTTCGAATCCCTAGTGCCGCGTAATGGGGTGAGCTCCCGTTACTTGTCCCAGCTTCTGCCAATCTACCAGTTTGAAAGCACGTAAAAAATGCAAGTAGAAAAATAGGGACCACCTTTGATGGTAAGGTAATAGCGTTCCATGCACCTTTGGCATTTAGTCATGCCGGCCACAAAGATGTCTTTGGACAGCACTGGCTCTTTGGCTTTGAAACGGAGATGAGCACCACCCCCTAGAGTCGAGAACAACTAGCACATTTGTGTGAGGGAAACCTTTACCTTTTTACTATCCCCCAACTAAAATTCTCTTAAAAAAATGTGTCATCTAGCCCTGTGGCACCCTATTCATTGCATATATATTTTGTCACTTGGTTTCTGACATTATTGACCTTGTCTTTTTTCATGATTGTAGAAGCTCCAGTCACCCTTCAATAAAGTCACAGAAAGTTGTGGATGATATGGATGTTTCTTTGCATTGCTGTACTGTGCCAAAATTCTAGAAAACTTATATTTTGCAATAGACACTAACAATTTACCTTGTTTTAGAGTCAAGAGTAAAGTAGACTTAATAATATATGGTCTCCCTGAAGAAATTCTGCTGAGCTATTTTATACATCACCACTGCTGAATTTGTGATTTTCCTGACTTTCAAAGTGGGAACAAAAACACCTGAAAAAGTTGGAGTAGCTGATTATCATTACAGTGAAATAAAAGTGGTTAGCCACTTACAACCATTCTTTCAAAATAACACTAGAAAGTGGTGGCAAAGATGTATTAATGTTTTGTAGTTGTTGGAAAAAAAGATGCTTGCAATCTGGTAACAATTTAACTTCCCTTTTGAAGAATAATAGAGACCGCCTGCCTTGCAAAAGCTCCTTCCTATTAATGGTTTTGCAAAGGACCAGCGCTGGTGCAAAATGATGGAGTGTGGGAAGGGGGGGGGGGGAGTGGAGGATGGTAAAGGGAAATTCAATTCAGGTGTAGTTTGTATGGGGCATCTTATTGACAAAATGCATAACTTAGAAATTTTATGTATATATGGCGTTATAAACTAATGCATTCTACATTGATATAAGGTAAGATACATGTCAGTTAACTAGAAGCCATTTGTAATCTTTTTTCATGCAGTGAATCCCATTATCATTTGATAATTAGTTATTTGGAACTATCACGTAGCGGTTTCTTATCTTCAACACAGTATGGTTGGTGCTTTGGTTTATGGCAGAATGTTGAATGTGGAACATAAATTTAAAAAGTGTTTAATGGTATTGGGTTAGCTGACTGACACATTCCAAGACTCACAGCAGATGTCTTTGTTAGGTCATTGTGATGAGAAATTAAAAGGGTTAATGTCCAGGCCCTCTCTAATATACTGTAACAATATAGCATTAGAAACAAGAGCTCCCATCTCCCTTCCTGCTTTATATACAGAATTCATTTTGTTCAAGCATGTCTGTATGAAATATTCATACATTTTTTTAAAACTATAGTCCCATGTGATTTGCTCTAGACAATACATATTCAGATTACACTATCATAAAAGTCACAGTGAAGGTCAACGTTTGGCAATTTAGAACAGGAGGGAATGGATTTATGAAATAACTTTCCAATTCGCTCAGAATCACTGCCTAATCATCAAATGTATATTAATATGCTGAAACTATATTCAGTAGGTAAATCATTTTGGCATCACATCAGCGACTAAAACACCACTTTTTTTTTTTCTTTAAGTCAATATATTCTGGAGAAGGATAGGATGTGAGAAACATCTGATAGGTAGCAGCAAATATTTCCATGCTTGTTTTTAAGCCTGAGATTGAAGTTCCCAGAAGAATAATTTCAGCTATATTGTAAAATTCAGCTTCCACATTTTCTATGAAAAAAATAAAGTTAGTTCGAGTAAAGTTTGTCACTGCATTTTTCTCTGGAAATGTTATTTTAGCCCAGGAAGCATCAGAATAGCTGAGAAGGGAGTTCCTGCAAGTGTGATGTTCATATCTTCCCACAACCAAAGATCAACAGATGTTGAAAACTTTACACTAATGCCCCATTCCACAAAGAAATCAACATGCTCTTTCTTTACCAAATTAAACTCCACGCCTTCCTTTTTCTACTTCTTTTCTCTCCATAAAGCTCTAAAAGCAGCTCTTTACCACAGAAACTGATTATACATCCCTCATCTCTCACAGAGGAGGTGTGGTATGAGTTTTATGCCTGATTGGAAATGAATGCAGTGACAAATACACATTCTAAAGCTCTCATTTGTAACATCTTCCATTTCATTGTCCCCCAGTTCACAACCTTCTTTTGACTGTAATGTGTGTATATAGAACTTCAGAAATAAGTCTAGAAACGTCTCAAGATGAAATGCATACTGGTCTTTAAAAAGAAATTAGAATTTATTTGTTTTTACTGGTTTACAGACTTGGTTAGCAGTTTTCTTTTTTTTTTGTCTTAAGCAAACAACTACTTAAGAGTTTGTTGGGTGTAATTGGTACAAAAATCTCATAAGTACATGTTTTTGATAAGGGTGTTTCCTTTGTTGCAACTGTGTGCAATTCATGACCCACTAAGTCAAATATAACCCACGAGGATCATTTAAGGTACTACATCTGTACAAAAGGAGGAAATACATAGTAAAAAAGACCACCATCCATGCTAAGCTTGTATGTCCTAATTTCTAAGAACAGATGTACATTTAAAATAAGTATTGTAATTTAAACAATATAATATAGCTGCTGGAAAAAAGTTTGTCGCAAGATGTGTGCCAGTTCTGTTTAATGTTGAGCATATTCTTTGTCCTTCAGTTTTTGGGTAACTCTTAAACGAGAGTATTTAAATTTAGTTTTATTTAGAATAGAACCAGTGAAATCATGGACCAAGTTACTTATGATAAACTTATCTGTAGTTCTTGTATTAAGTTTACTTTAACTACTTTTGAATCTTGATCCAATCACTTATCTGGGAAACCATAATTGTACTTTGAAGATTGTGAACTGGTCAACGTTATATACAAAATACATTTACAATAATGCTGTTAATAAAGTACAGGTGGGCCTTGACTTACAACTATTTGGTTAGTGACAGTCTGAATCTACAACAACATTGAAAAAAATGACTTATGACCATTTTTCACACTCATGACCGTTGCAGTATGTCATGGTCGTATAATCAAAATTCAGCTTTTTTGCAACTGGAAAATATTGATGATAGTTGCAGTCTTGGAATCATGTGATCACCATTTGTAAGCTTCCTAACCAGTTTCTGACAAGCAAAGTCAATGGATTCACTTAACGACCACATGATTCACTTTACAACTGCAGTGAATCGATTAACATTTTACAAAAAGGTTGTAAAATGGGTCAAAACTCATTTAACATCTGCCTTGCTTAGCTGCAGAAATGTTGGACTCCACTGAGGTCGTAAATCGAGGACCACCTGTGTACAGAAATAAGGTTGCTATCACATTCTGAACAGTTGTCACCCAAATAATATCTGAATAAGGAATTCAGGGAAAACCCCAGAAGCCAGAAGCAGTGCAGTGTTTGTACTCTTTGTACAGTAGGTGTACAGTAAGTGTATTCTTGTACAGTATGGTGCAACTGGTACACATTAGGACAGTGTAGCAATTTGGATCTGATAAACAAAATCATTCTTGGGAACCAGGACCTGTTTGCAATCCTAAAAGCAATTTTATCTTTCCCATAGTTACTTAAAAGTGTTGCAAGACAGATGCTGCCCAACCAGTTACTTATATCCTCAGTGATGAATCAAAAGATGCTACTCTCACGTGACTTTTAGCTGCTCTACTAGTTTTCTTCCGTGGAACCAAATATGTTAGGCTACATTATTGCTGACTAATAGTAAAAGAAAAAAGAAATAATTCCATAAAGAGAGTTTAAATCAAATTTCAATTACATGAATGTCATTTACCTGATCTAATACCTGATCTAAAATATTACTAGGAAATCTCCTAGTAATTTCAAGGGATTTTTTTTTCTCATAATATTTTAGAGTAGCAATAAGAGATGCAATCAAAGGCAATGCCATTCCAGAAATAGAATTGGGTAACAGCTATGGATAGATAAACATAGGAGTTACGAGTGGAGATAAAGCTGATAAAGAAAACCAGTCTCCTCTTTCAGATGTTGTAAATGTGCAGATAATGAAAACAGTACCTGGCCATCAAAAGATTAATGATATCCACATTTTGTACATGATAGCATCTAATATGCAGCTCTGACTTCCGCCAAGTACAAAGAAATAGTTGTGCAACAACTGCCAACATTCAGCAGATTATCAGCTGTTAGTCGAAATAAGTATAATTGTGTGTGTGTGTGGGGGGGTAAGATTCATATAATTAATGTTCTCTTTCCAGTAGGAAAAAGAGTATATGCATTCTTTGTTATAGTAACAAACTGGAACGAACTTCCCACCGACCTCCGGACTTCCCCTGACCTCCGCTCCTTCCGTCGCGGTCTGAAAACATGGCTTT
>JANHFM010008726.1:168500-184768 GCA_032468115.1 Grayia smithii
GAGCCGCCCAGAGTCCTTCGGGAGATGGGCGGCATATAAATATGATAAATAAATAAATAAATAAATAAATAAATAAAACAGGTTTAAGGACAATAACAATACATTCCAATAAAATACATTAACCCAACCCATTAAGCAAATCCAGATGTAAACTGTTAACAACATAAAACAACTGAGCAGCAGCCATATCAGCAAATTAAAGGTTAGCACCTTGCTACAACCTTAACCCCTTAATTAATGGTTTTGTAAAAGGCCATACTTTTCACAGAGATTTCATTGTACTTGGACCAAGATATTTCTCTGGAGAAAAAAAATGCTATTATAGAGGCGCTTTTATTTAGAGGATCCTGTGCCTTATCCCCTACCATTTCAATCTCATTAAAATATGCAATTTGGAGATAGTCCTTCCTAAATTCTTACAAGATAGGCATATTTGAATGTGAATCATTTAAAGGCTGAAAATCTAACCTTGCATTTTAAAAGAAACTTACATTTCTATCTCTCTTTTCATTTAGGAGCTCATGGTTGTATATAATTATTATTATTGTTATTATTATTATTAATAATAATAATGGAAAATCAAACAGTGGAACAACTTGTCTTCAGACGTTGTGGGTGCTTCATCATTGGAAGCTTTCCAGAAGAGACTGGACAGCCATCCGTCAGAAATGTTATAGGGTCTCCTGCTTGAGCAGGGGTTGGACTAGATGACCTACAAGATACCTTCCAGTTCTGTTATTGTATTCTATCCTATTTCTCTATACCTTCTTTCATTATTTCTCTACACCAACACAGTGAAATTAAGCTAACCTGAGAGATTGTAGCGGATCCAAACTGACCCAAGATAATGGTAAAGTGCTTTGGTTGCCAGGAACAAGACCAAATCCAGGAGTACATTTTTCAGCTTTCCATTTATATTATGTTATTGGAAGTCCTGAAGGCCTCTGACAATCTGGGCAGCTGAGGATATCCACTTCTGGTTTAAGGTTTCTCTATCTTACAAAATGTTATTGGAAATATTGGTACAATCATAAGTGTATGGGTCTAGAATATTACTTGTAACATAGAAATACATTTCAGTTTTACATTTGAAATACATATATTTTAATACTTCAAAGTATTATAAGATACAATCTATTAGACTTTGGTTCTGGTAATGAAAATGGTTTTCACTAACTATGGTAGTGAGAATTTCAGTGAAGGACAAGTATCTCTCCTGATGTTTGTAAGATAACATGCAAAACCATTATAAAGTATATTTTGTCATTTTGTTGCCTGTACTTCAAGAATCATTCACACTACATCTCTAAATTATTTCTGCAGAGTATATCTGGTAACATCTTGTACGCTTTTATCAAATCCTAGTGGTCCAATAAAATATCTTATCTATACTAGTCTCATATAATAGCTTTATCTGAAACCTGCACTTTTAATTAACTAAGTAGTGAGATTACAATGATAATTCAAAACAGATTGAGATATAAACAAACCATGGTCTCTAGGATAGTGTATAAATTAATTAACAGAGCTCATTTGATATTTTGTTACAAACCTTTCCTTGTACATTTACTAAGAAATAAGCCCCACTAAATTTAGCAGGTCTTACAAAATTACAAAGGGGAGCATGCAAATTTGCTAATCAGTTCTAACAAAGAAGGAATTGTACATAGATACTGCTTGTAAGAAATAAGATCTGATACAGGACTGTTAATAAGGCCATTGTACTTTACATGCTTGCTCAAAGGGGAAATTTTGTGGCACCAACAAATTTTTAATCTATCTGACCCATGGAATAACATGTCTATGGTTTAACATGTCTTTTTCATGCTGGCTATCATGCTGTTGTCTGTATATGGAATAATTCTGCTTTTTTAATTTATCAATTCACTGTGAGCTCATTTCTCATTCCTGGAATCAAAGATTCACTATAATAAATAGATCAGTTTTTGAAGTAAGGATACACAGGACTCCACATGTATTTTTTTCTATTCCTTCTGATAAAACCTTCTGGCTTTTGATAAACCAACAACACATCTGATTTTCTGACACTCCACTTATTAATATTATTTTCTTGCTAATTCATCATTAGTCATCAGCTGGGGCAGAGTTGCCAACTTGTTTTTGTGACTCACAAAAATATGTTTTTTTTTAACACTCAGTGCTATGACTCTTGTGCCATATTAAGGTTTTGTACCTTAATATCATTTAGCTTACCCAAAAGCACTATAGTAGCCCTTTTCTAATGGCCATTAGTTGCATGTTTTTATATATCTCACATATTTGACATACAAACTTCATTGAATTTATGTAGTCTTACACCCTAGTAAATTATATTCAGATACCATCCACTGACTGGTATCAAGCAGGCTGTACATACAGCATTTCAGATTTGATCATGAAAAGGTGTTTTGGAATACACAGGGGCACTAATGTTAACCTTCTCTCCAACTCCCTACAGCACATTACTCTTTTTCTGGGATTGTTTTCTGAGATTGTGTATTTTAGTAGTCACACAATCCTGGAAGAAATATATCTGGTTTAAATGCTACATATACGTCGTATGCATTTCAAAATATTTTATTCTTAATCCAAGGTTCTTAATAAAAATGATGAAAGCAGTTTCATGGCATAAGCTCCAATCCTTTCACAACATAAGGACACATGTACAACATTAGTGCACATGCCAAATATTAAGGTTTACCAACCTCAGTAACATTTAATCCAGTGTTGCATTCATATTAACTTCAGAAATCCTATACAAAACAAATTAGATTTATTGTACCACGTCCAGCAATCCATTATTACTAATCAAATACATAGCAATAATATTAACTGCATTACTAACCAAGTAATTAGATTCAAATTAAGGTAGTTATACCTACATTGGGTTGAAATAAATACAAAATTAGTTATGTATAACCTCAAATAGATGCAATTAACAATTAATTGTACACATGTATATTCAGAAATAATACACTTTCTAAGTAGACATTTATGTATTGTTGTGGTTTTCTAGATTCAACTCTGTTAGAAAGTCTGTTAAATCTATTATATATATTCATGCCACTTGCATCTATTGCATCTATTTAATACCACTATTTAAAAGATAATTTGGTTGGTTTTAGCTCTGTTGTATATCAAGCAAGTAGCCAGAGAAAAAAGTTCATTTCAAAATTTACAGAGGATTTCTTCACAACAGCCTCTGATTTTGTTGGCAGTAATTGTATCTGACAATCGATGAGTGATGAAGAAACAAAGGTATAATCTCCTGGCAAACACTGATTGCTCAAGGCTTGCTTAATAAGCTAGCTAAGTAAAATGTTTTTTTTTCTTGATATGTTTTAGAAATCTTTGATGAAATTGCTTATTAAAAGTTCTGGTAGGCATATTTCAATCCTTGGTCAGTTTTCTTTGTTTCCTGAGACTTAACGGAAGCTACTCTACTGACAGAGTTAAATAAACATTTGATATATGAATGGCAATATTTAATTGGCAGCAAGAAAAACTGTGATATTATCTATGCTCAGCACTTATTACAAAGAATAATCACACTTTACCATTTTTGAAATTGCTAGGACATGGATGTCTTTTATATTTATACATTGGAATGGCATGTGAAGACAAAGAAAACATTTATTACTGATATTGGGGGGAAAATTGAGGACATGGCTTGTGGTCAAAGTTATGCTGTTTGGAATAGATATGAAAAAAGAACTTTAAAAAAGGAATTACATCTTCAAACTGTGTACTGTGATAGGACCCAGAATGAACATATATGTAAAAAAAAGAAGAAACAAAGGGAGTTCCTAATTTAGATACCTAGAATTAAAAAGCATAGATTAAAAGATGCAGAAAGAGAAACAGCAAGGAAAATAGTAATATTAAAGAAATGCAAATATAAAATGTATTATAATTGAATTCAAGCATAAGTAATAACTTCCATTATAAATAACCTAGTGGAAGAGACATCATTTTAAAATCAGGTGCTTCTCTATTCTTTCTTCAAGCAAGATCAAATGTCCCTCAAAAACTTGCACAATAAATGATGTGATACACTATAACATTTTCAGAGCCTCTCCATAGCTATTATGGAGTTATGGTTTATTAAAAAAGCAAAGAAAGATGAGGATATTTATGCATGCTTCATAAGCATATATCCCTGACTAGAGATATCACTGGATCTATCACTTTTATAAAAATAATGATAGCAGTTTCATGGTATAAGCGCCAATCCTTTAATATTTGCACAAAACATAAGGACACATGTACAAAAGGGGTGGGGCTTCTATCATGATCATGATGTTTTCATTTTCCCCCTTGGCCTCTCTGTAGATCAGTGTTTCTCAACCTTGGTTACTTGAAGACGTGTGGACTTCAATTCCCAGAATTCTGGGAGCTGAAGTCCACATGTCTTCAAGTAACCAAGGTTGAGAAACACTGCTGTAGATGCTTCTTATCCTAAACATTTGACATCTTTGTTTTCATTAAAACTATCGCTGTATTTCTATCTGCAGATAGAAACTTGACATCTGTTCTTCAAACAATGAAAGTCAAGACAAGGTATTCAATGTTAGTTGTATGGCCAAATGAATGTTTTACTTCCCAAGTGTTTGTTAAACTTGTGAAATGAGAGTGTGATTGCATTCCAAAGAATTTGTTTCCACTTGGGAAGAAAATGTCTGTTCCCTAACATTTTCTTTGTTTTACAATCCTTCTAAAAAACCCCAAAGTGTGAAACATTGCAATATTTTAAATAACCTCTTAGTCGTATAAAGATTTATATGTATGTGCTAAATTGTTTCTTGCATCAAAATGCAAAGCAGTCATAGATCTTCAGAAAGTTCTACTATTTTGTAAAAGGTGAGATATCATGTGAATAATTTAATTCTAACACTGTGGATTTTATATACCATCGCTTTCTTATGTCATATGCTGTAGATAAATTGCTTGTGTATAATTAAACTGCATATTTCTGTCTAATCCACATAGAGACAGATTATCCACATTTCCATTTCATTTCACAGAGTTTCTATCAGTTTTGCACACAGAGAATGTTAATGAGATGCTAAAAAGTAATCAGATGCTACAGGATAATATACACTTACCTTTTTTGTTTCATAGCTATATTTTCATAGATGCTCCCCACAGTGGAATCTTAATTCCAATTTCATATATAGCTGTCACTACAATCAGCATCCCATAATAAGTGAACAGAAATAACCCAGAGAGACAGAAGGTTGGCTATAACATTTGTACATTGTCAGCAATATTCTTCTGAATTGCAGAAAGGTCAGAGAAATAATTTTTAAGTATTACTTGATACTATTATATTTTATTGTTCTTAGGTTGGAAATTAAAAATGAGCACTAGGTCAAATTAGTAGCAGAATTGCCTTGGTAAAGAATGCTATGTTGAATATAAGAAACAAGATTAAATAATGTGGTTTCCAATGTGGCTTCTGTGCCTCTTATCTTTCTCTATCAGATTTGCCAACCTCCAGGGAGCCAAAGTAGTATTATTCAACCGGTCCTTCTGTTGCTAATGATCCTTTTGCAACATAGTACAAAATTAACCACTATATCATGCATGAATATTTCTACTGAAATGGGAACGTATTTCAACTCCCACTGATTTCATATTTTTTGTTCTTTTGAATGGAGATGACTTTAAACATAATTTACATGTGGAATATATGAGTCTGACTCTGGGAAAACCACCTTCATGCTCAATGTTTCTCCAGGCAAGTACAGTAAGTGCTTCTGCTTGACCTGGATCCTGACATATCTTTCCAGGTTGTCTCATTTTTTGCCATCATTTGTTCCAGCTGTCCTACCTACAATTGAAATTTACCAAACTTTTGGCGATTGCTCCTGCTATAAATTTATTTTATTAAACTAATTCATATAGCTGCCTATCTCACAAACAAGCAACTTCACAGAATTTGTACTATAGTAACTATAGTAATGTATTTTATGTAACACTATTGCATTTTAAAAAGTTTTATTAATAATTTCAAATTATGTATTTTCTTGTTCTGCTTTTTGGCCCACTGTAGTATAGGGTTTTTTTGTTTTATTTTTATCGTATGAACACAGCCTAACATAAATCACTAATATAATACAATCATAATAGATACTTTCCCAAATTCATACAACATTGCAAACTATTATTTGCTGTAAGCCACTACCAGAAGTTTCTATTTCTTTCCTTGAAAAAACAGGAATAGGGAAGCATATGAAGAAACATGAAGGCATCAGGCTTCTTATACTTACTCTTTTATAACAGTAAATAAAATCTTGTCATAGCAATTTTTGGAATCCATTCTTACAGTCAATAAAATAGTGGATTCCCTTCCCCCCAATATTTGAATTTGGAGTAACATCTGTGTGCTTATATCATTTCTTATAAGAAATACTATATACTTATTTACTGTATATGAATGCATTTATGGATGCCAACTATATTAAAAGGCTTTGATTTGGCAAAATGCCCTTTAATGCCAGTATGAAAAATGAAGGCACATGTTTGAAGTGACAAGAATAAGGCTTGACAAGTGTGTAAAGAATAAAGTGGACTATATGGATAAACAAAAACAAACCTAATGGACAGAAATTGACAGTCATGTCAAGAAATGCATTACTTATCAACCAAAATGTCAACCAAAATGCAATGTGAGATCTACATTAAATACCATGTTCCTTTAACTAGTTTTGGACAAGAAAATGGCACCAATTAGAATTAAAATATTCTGCACAACTGCAGTATAGAACCAGTCAGAACCAGAAAGTTATAGAAGGAAACAATAGGGTGCATTTGTCAGTACATACCAATCTACAGTATAGAATGGGAAAATATTGTAAATGAAAAGGGAAATAAAATAAAGTGTGTTTCAAATAAATCTGGGGAAAGGGCTGGTAAAATGCCATAAGATGGTGAAGTATTAACATGTCCTGGTAATTCAAGCCTTCAAAGAGAAATGAGCATGGTATCTTCTTAGGCATGCAACCAATCTAGTTTAGCAATTTGTCAATGGATTGGCATGAAGCTAAAACTCGCCATCTCGCCATGGCTGTATCACCACAACCATTTCACCATGGCCAACTTTTAGTGGGACAATTCCACACGGGATAACTCAGTGCACTGAATGTTATCTGCCAGTGTTTCTTCAACATTATTTCCATTGACAAAAATGGAAAAAATGTAGAATTTAGAACAGTGGTGGATAACATTTAGTGCACTGAGTTATCCCACATGGATTTTCCATAGCATGTGAAGTTGGCCACAGCGAGTTGGCTGCAGCGAGATAGTCGTGATGAGTTGTGGATCCTTCCAACTCTTTGATACTGTAATTATATAAGAAAGAAAAATGAATTTCCAAGTAAGGTAGCTTATAAAGAGATGGAGCATTGGTTCTTATCTGAGATGCACCTTCTTGTTGAGTGGAGATAACAGCCAGGTATGGGTTGTATTTGTCTATTCAGATTGAAGGACTGAGCCTGCTAGAGTTGTTAAGTCCCACCTCTATTCCTAGGGCTTCCAGCTTTTGGCGAGATGAAGAAACAGACTCGATGTGTTGGACAAGAAGAGAAGTAGAAAGGAAGACCAGACTGACAAAAGAGTGGGGCTGGCTGCTGTCTCCACTCAATGAAAAAGTGCGTCTCAGGTAAGAACCAATGCCCCCTTCTCCATACTGTTGGAGACAGCAGCCTGGTATGGGACATACCCAAGCTTGCAGTCCCGAGCCACGGGTGGGTCTCAGTCTGTTCAGATGACCCTTCACCGGTATGAACACAGTGCAGCACCCTGCAGCCGAAGGCAGCCTCCGCTGAAGCAAATTGGTCCAACTTATAATGCCTAATAAAAGGTGAAGGGGAAGTCCAAGTCACTGCCCTGCAGATTTCTGTCAACGAGGCCTGCGTGGCCCAAGCCGCTGATGTAGCCATGCTGTGGGTAGAATGCACTGTCAGATGAATGGGTCAAGGCAAGGAATGCAGCTCATACACTTTGGCAATAGTCTGACGAAGCCACCTGCCAGTTGTAGAAGATGTAACTTGAGAACCTAAGGAGACTGGTGTAAAGGAGACAAACAATGACTGCCCTGTGGAGCTCCACAGTTCTCTTAAGGTAAATATGGAAAGCCCTCTGAATGTCCAGGGTATGCCAGCGCCATTCCAATGGGTGGGCAGGGCAAGGACAGAAATTGGGAAGAATCAGTTCTTGCATCCAATGGAAAAGAGTATTAATTTTAGGAATGAAGGAGGGATCGAGGCATAGGATGACATGGTCAGCATGAAACACACAAAGATCACTATGGACAGATAGGGTGGTAAGGTCTGAAATTCACCTGGTAGAAGTAATCGCCACTAAAAAGGCGACCTTACAAGTCAAAAGACAGTGGCTGATAGTCCATAGGGGTTCGTATGGGGTGTCCGTAACAGAGTTCAGGACAATAGACAGGTCCCAGATGGGGTACCTGTGCACCACAGGGGGACATAAATTAGTAGCACCCGTCAGGAACTGCCGGATCATGGGATCCTGGGACAAGGAAGTAAGAGAACCACAGGTCAGGACCGATGAGAGAGACGCCACTTGTCGTCTGAGGGTGTTGGATGATAGCCCACTGCCCAGTCCATCCTGGAGAAGCTCCAGGATCTGAGCTATGGAGGCCTGTAAAGGAGAAGCACTCACACGGTCACACCAGGTACAAAACGCATGCCAAGTAGCAGAATAGATCCGGTCTGTGGAAGGCCGCCGGGAAGCCTGAATGATCCATATGACCCTGGAGGAAAGGTTGTCCCCAATCAGAGTGCACCACTCAAGCACCAGGAGATCAGTTGGAGCCACTGCAGGTCCAGGTGAACCAACGCCCCCTGGCTGAGTGAAGCGATATCCTGACGAATCCTCAATGGTGGAGCCACTGATAGCGTCTTGAGGTCGGCAAACCAGGCCCTCCGGGACCAATGCGGTGTGACAAGGATGACCTCCGCTCATTCCTCCTCATTCTTCACTATCTTGCGCACCACCCTCAGAAGAAGCGGAAGAGGTGGGAACCCATAAAGGAGCCCCCGAGGCCATCAGCTGCAGAGAGTGTTTATTCCTTCCACTTGTGGAGCTGGAAAGCATTCATAAAAATGCGGGAGTGCACATTCTCTGGAGTGGCAAACAAGTTAACGTCCAAAGTGATCCATCAGGACCTTGAAGAGGGCTGGGTGCAGGCGCCACTTCGCGTGGTCAATGGCTTGCCAGCTGAGCCAGTCCGCCTGTACGTTGGACACCCCAGAGATGTGCTCCACTATCAAAGACTGCAGATGATGTTCTGCCCAGCAACCTAGGCCTCCAACATCACTGAGGATCTGGTGATTTATATGCGCCTTCGTAGTCACGTCGGTGAGAACTAACACATGGTTGTTCGTGACTAACTGTCAAAAGTCCCGAAGGGCTAAATAAACTGCCCGCAGCTCCAGCCAATTGATGTCTTGCAGTAGATCACGGCCCGACCATCTGCCCTGCACAATCTGAGACTGGAGATGTGCTCCCTAACCTAGTAGACTGGTGTCTGTCGTTAGCACAAAACGCTGAGACTCTTGGAACAATTGTCCCTTGGAAGTGGCCTGAGATCGCCACCAGGTGAGGGATTTGCTGACGCTGGGGGGGAACCTGGATCCTCACTGGAGAATTTCCTTTCCCCACCTTCTGAAATGGCAAAGGAAACCACTGAAGGTTTCTTGCATGAAGTCATGCCCATTGGGATAACATGAATGGCCGAAACCATCTTGCCTAGGAGCATTGATAGTAGCACCAAGGGTAACTTATGTTCTCTCTGCACTTTCTGAGCTAGGTCTTTAAGGCTGGTCTGCTGCTCTGGAGACAAATACACCTTCCGCTCTAAAGTATCACTGCCCCAAGATGGAGTATACAGGTTGAAGGGGTCAAACGGCTCTTCTTGATATTAAGAGAAAACCCATGCAGTCTAAGGCAGGACATAGTTACTTGGAGATCTTTCATAGAAAGTACCCTCGAAGAGGACTGGATTAAAGTATCATCCAAGTAACATTGGACACAGATGTGCCGTCAAGGTGGCCAACACTTTAGTAAAGGTACAAGGTGCAGAAGAAAGCCCAAAGGGCAATGCACGGTATTGGAAGTGCCTACCATCATAATAAAACCTGAGATACCTACGATGGGAAGCAGAAATTGGAATATGTAAATAGCCTCTGTAAGGTCAATTGAGGTAAGGAAGTCGCCCTTCCTGACACCAGCCAGAATAGATTGAAAAGATGGCATTTTGAACCATTTATAAATGATGTAGTGGTTCAAAGGCTTAAGATCCAGAACAGGTCTCCACCCAACCGAAGACTTGGGAACAAGAAACAGGAGGGAATAAAACCCCTGTCCTGCCTGATCTGCTGGCACCTCCTGGATAGCTCTTATATCCAGAAGGTATTGCACTGCCCAATCCATGAGTAATTTCTTGGTTGCATCCTTAGAAACAAGGCATCGGATAAAAAACCTCAGGGGAGTGGACGGAAATTCTAGGAATAAACCAGATCTAACCGTATCCCTGACCCAAGTATCCGACATAAGTAAATCCCACCGGTTGCAAAGAGAGTGAGTCTGCTCCCGATGGGAGGGTCAGACATGCAATGAATGAACAACTTCCTCCCCCTCAAAAGGACCGTTTACTGGGAAAACTCCTACCCCTGGTTGGTCTGTCCTGTTGCCCTCTCTGTCTAGACCCGAAGGAGCTCTGGAAATGAGAAGACCCTGCTGCCCACTCAGATCCCCAACTTAGAGGTCTGCGGTAAGGGGAAGAGAATCTGAAATTGCTTCTATGCTGAGCACTTGGCAAAATTTTTCACTTGTCCTTTGTCTCCACAAGTAGAAGTTCCAAGGCTGGGCCAAATAATTTTTCTCTGGCAAAGGGTGCTGAGGCAAGGCACCACTTGTGACAGGCATCCACTGGCTAATGTTTCATCCAGAGCAAATGATGAGCAGCAACTGCAGAAGCCATCGATTTAGAAGCAAAATGAGCCGAATTCGGCCTATCATCTGCCAAGAATTGAACAGCTGCTATAATTTTGCTCAAATCTTGTTGCAACCTGGTATTATCCACAGGCAACTTAACTTGAAGCTATTGAAGCCAAAGCAAGGTAGCCCTATTGAAGAAGGACGCCATGGAAGCAGAACAAATCACCCACACTGCTCTCTGATGAACACATTGTAGAGAGTGATCAGACCATCGCTCCTCAGGACGCAACTTTTCCTCAGTCTGGTCCAGACTGGGAGCTGGTGCCACTACCTGAGGCATGGTGATGTCAGGTGGAGGTGCGGCAACGCTTTGAGGCCCCCAAAAGTTGGCCGTTGGGATAGGCAAAGGACAGTCATGTAGCAACATCTGGTCTGGAGTAACCCCAGGAGATCATGGGTCAGGTGGAGTTGGAACCAAGGGACGGGAATGTCCTCCCAATGGTGATTGCAAGGCCGTGGTAGTACTTGCCTTCTGGCACATTTTTTGTAACGTCTTATCTCTCCGCCTTTCATCTCAAATGGATGGCTTAGTATGGTGAACAGATTTAGAGCGTGACTGGGAAACTGCCTGGTCGTTAGTTTGGGCCTCTGATGTCTCCACCAGAGCTAATTCTGAGGGAGAGCGTAGCTCCTCAAAATGCAATCCCAGCTGCCTGGGAGAATGCAAACAGTAATATTGATCCTGTACCAATTGCAGGGCTGATACCTTGAATCAGGCAGCTGAAACACCAAATCGATTGTGCGATAGCAAAAACGTTGGGTCGCTGCGAGCTGGAACAAAATGGCTGCCAACCAGCCCTTGGGAGCATGAAGCTCCTAAGTGTTTATTCCTTGAAAGGAGCACGAAAGCTCCTGAAACAGGACCACAAGGGGAGCACGAAGCTCCTGCAATCCCCAGCCAGCCCTAGTCAGGCAAGAAATCACACATCCCTCCGGAACAAACGGATCAACAGAGATCAAAGGTGGCTACCATAGATGGAAAGTCACAGGGCTGGCTGATCGCAGCAGAGCTGAAGCCCTGCTGCCAGAGAGGTTTCTGAGACTCAACCAGACTTGGGAGTCACAGAAGTCTACTCAATTAGCTGAAGGTAGAATCAATGAATGAATCTCCAATAGAAAGGAAAAGGTGAAGAAGTAGCTAGGTATGGGAAGAGGAAAATCCAACACGCCCATCAAGTCTGAAGGACTGAGCAAAAAGCTGGAAGCCCTAGCAATGGAGGCTGTACTTAACAACTCTAACAGGCTCAATTCTTCAATCTGAATAGACGAGTACAACCCATACCTGGCTGCTGTCTCCACCAATATGGAGAAAGTTAATGTATGCATGTTTTATACTTTTGGGAACTGACGAGAACATCAAATTAAAACAGAAAAGCTTCCCAATTCTAGATACTATGAAAGGGTATCATGGGTATTATAGAGAATCTTAAGGATATCTCTCTTGTAATACATGTATAAACCAACCACTTTAATACTATGTAAGCAGTGTTTCATATTAAGCCATTCTAATCTACCTGCTAACAATAAAACACCGCATTATATCTGGTTATTTAGCTTGCCCAATACCCTCATCAAATGATACCACCAAGCACCTGTAATCACCTTATTTCAGACAGGGAACAAGATCAGTTCAACAACGTTGTGTTTCTCATAATAGCAAATACTAAAGCCAAATCCATTAAAAAGGCTTTTCTTGTAATTCAGGGGTAAGTAACCTGATATCCTCCTGATACTGTAGACTATAATGCCCACATTAGTCAGCAACAGACTATGCCCCTGGGACTTACTGGAAATGTAAAACTTAGATACCATACCTTTCAGGTAGTGAATATGTATATTATGCATATTTTAAATGTATAATATAAAAAGGCATGTATCCTCTTTCCATGGGCCAGTTTATAAATATCAAGCATACAAACAAGTATAGTCAACATCTGAGTTACGAGCCCTGTAGGTAAACAATATATGCACAGTGTTTGGGATTTAGGCTAAAACACAGTAAAGTAACACTAGCTACACTATGCCCTTATATTAATCATTGTGTTTGTGATTCATATATCATTGTTGCAATGTTTCCATTCTTCATTTTATTTTCAACTGAGGCAGGTTAGAGTTATAAATCTAAGAAGAGTAAGTATTGCTCAATGCTGGATGATACGAGCTCTCTGTGAGCTCCTTGCAAGTAACTAGCTATCTATAAGCTATCCATGGTTCATTGCTCAACCTGTACATAAATTTTAGTATATTAAGTTTTTTAGCTCCATATGCTATCTGAAATAATTTTGACTTTTCTAGTTAGTAAGGGGAAAATGATACAGTATATAAAGTTGAAGAAGACTTCATCCTTCTAGGTATGCCACTCTCTTCATGTCTGAAATAACTTCCCAGGACCTCTAGGTCCCTCTGGGTCCCTCAAGATCTTTTCAAGGGTCTTTAAAATCAAAATTATTTGCCAGCCTATATTGAAAAACAATACAGTGATAAAATCTCACCAACCAATCATAAAAAATGGTAGTGGCAGCAAATGCATCAATACAATTCATTCAACAAAAGATTTTTTTAGGATACTCTTATCATTTTAAAAGATACTGAGGGAAAAATGTTTAAGAAATGCTAGTCTATGCCTTTCTCAAAATTATGCTCAAAATAAGTCATGAAAATAACCACCTAGTTCTCTCACGTGTTTTCAATTATATTCTCCATTGTCTACAGGCCATACAATGGTGAGATGGTTAAAAGGAAGAGGGGAAGACTTAGTCTGTATTCATTCATTCATTCATTCATTCATTCATTCATTCATTCATTCATTCACACTCTTTCTTTATGGAATCCACTACTAAAAGCAGGTAACGGAATATGTATATGAGATTAATAATTTAAACAGTACCCTCTGACACTCTAAACTTCCAGGATTCCAGATAAATGGGTCCCATGACATAGTATAGTATTTTAAATTCTAGGAGAGTTAATATAAGATAATGGCCTTAGGCCTATTGCTATGACAAATTAAAATGTCTAAATCTGACAAATTAAAATGTCTAAATCTGACAAATTAAAATGTCTAAATCTGCCTAATTCGAAAATAATAATTCTGCATTTACATAACCCATTACAGAACTCAGATATGTAATCGTTGAGGGTTAGGAGAATTACCTATAATATGAATTAAAATAACAGAAGTAGCAAAAAAAAAAGATGAATTAATGTGAAAAATGACATTTAAGGTGAATACTAAGGATGTTTTGTTTTTTTGTTTTTTTGCACAGACATATTCACAAAGCTTTATATCACAGTTAAAAATTACAAGATGCTCCCAAAAACATACAACAGCTTCTCTATTATTTTCTGAAAATGTATTATTCTGGCTGAATCACTGTAATGGAATGTGGGAATGACCTTGGTGAAAGGGGAGAGGGAAGATGCTGCCTAGTAAACAATCAGACAAGGGAGGCAGGAGCTCCCAGTAGTTTCACAATAAAAGAAACTTAGAAAGGGCCCATCCTTAAGGATCAAGCAAATAAAAGTGGCAGTGAGAAGTTTTGTGCTTTCAGACTTGCGAGTTTTTGTTAATGTACCCATACAAATAAAGTAGATTTTGCTCATCTAGTCAAGTGTTTCCTGTCTGGTTTACTCAGGAGGGCTGACAATCACAGACGTGATCTGAATGTATTGTTGAAGCTGTAATAATGCTTACAAAGAAGTTTATTGTTAGTTTAACAAATTAGTATCTTCTGTTCTTCCCGTTACCACACACATACCAAAAATATTTGTCAGCAGCTTTCTAGTGAGGCCACCCTGAAACTCTAAACAAGATGACAAAGACAAATTATAAATCAGGAGATGGGGAGCGAAATATAGCCAATAGAGGCTTCAATTTCATCTCTGATTTAAATATATTTAATTGCCATTAATTTTAATAATACTTAAGCATATGATTACATGAAACACTGCACTTGTTGGATTAGTTCACTAGCATCCATAGTCTTTACAGAATATTAATATACAAATAGTATAGCAAAGAAAGCACAATAATGAATGGAAAAAATAGAGAAACCAGTAAAAATACAACCACATATTGTACTGTAAAACCAGATTTGGCTTTGAACTAAGAAATCTTCTTTCCCTATAATGCAGAATGTTCTTTTAATGAGGGCAGCTTTCTACAGTGCACATGGAGAAAGTTGAAAGGAAGGTCTAAAAGGGGAAAAACCAAGGAACTTACATTTTATACTGTTGCATTCCTGTATGAATGAATATACCAATTCAGACATGAGTCACATCCCTTTATAGAAATACACACACACACAATATATGCACTTAGGTGTGTCATTGTCTTAAAGTTTTCAGCCTAGCAAAACAGCATGCAGTCAAAGTCAGGCAAATAGAATATATCTTATAGCCAAACTAGATTTTAGCACTTGCTGTCCACATGGACAGCTGGTCAATATTAAATAATACTCACACAGATCTTTGAAAAATTAAATAAGTGTTGGAACTGAAGAAAACTTCCGTTCAATTAGGAACAATTTCTCTAACTTATGAAGGGGAATCTGTCAAATGCATCCATAGCATTTTTCATTTTCAGATGCTGCAATGAATATATTTTTCATTTTAATTTATAAAAGTTGGAGAAAAAACACTGTCATCAATATGTGGTTTTAGTAAGACTACTGTTAAGTCTTTTGCAAGTTGACAATCAAAGCAGAATTTAATTTTTATAAAACACTCAACTAAAAAGATAGTCGGGCATTCACTTGAGGATATAGTTCCTAATCTGGAAGTTATATCAAAACTCTTAAAATCAGAATAAGATTTGATCCACAAAGTCTAATTTCAGACACATTCCCTTTACCCAGGGGAGTCAGGCAGGGATGTATTTTAGTTCCCTCTCTATTCAACTTATATGCATCAACTCATTAGCAAAGAATACTCAGATCCAAACTTCCATCCACTTGTTCCTTTTCAGCTTTATGCAGATGATGCAGCCATTATCTCAAGGACCCAGATGGCCTTAGATATGCTCTCAAAAGCTTTGTGTCTTACAGCAGTAAAAATCACCTTGCCCAACCTTCTAGAAGAGTAAAACAATGCTTTTGCTAAAATACAGGAAGCTTGAGTAACAAAAGATCAGGAAATTAAGCATGTGAGGGGCGTGGTTTTTAAGTTGAATAGAATAGAATAGAATAGAATAGAATAGAATAGAATAGAATAGAATAGAATAGAATTCTTTATTGGCCAAG
>JANHFM010008726.1:184868-201931 GCA_032468115.1 Grayia smithii
AGTCATACAGTCATAAGTGGGAGGAGATGGGTGATAGGAACAGTGAGAGATTAATAATAATGCAGACAGTTACTACTTTGACAGTGATGAGGGAATTATTTGTTTAGCAGAGTGATGGCGTTCGGGAAAAAACTGTTCTTGTGTCTAGTTATCTTTGTGTGCAGTGCTCTACAGCATCGTTTTGTGGGTTATCCAAACCAAGAGCCTAGCAGCATAAGGAATTCTATTGTATATAGAAGAGTGCAAGACTTTTCTCTCTATATTATTCCCAGCTAGGCCCTTTCTAAACTAATTTCAATTTTCAATTTTTGTTTGGGAAATTGTTATCAATTTTTCAAAGGTTTTCAATTTTTGCATTATGTGGGTGTTTTAATGCTATATTTAGTTTATATATGTTCTGATTTATCTTGTCATCTGATTATTTTAGAAATACATTTTATTTATCTTCCTAGAGATGAGAAACAGTAGACTGCCCAAGGTCATCCTGCTGGCTTTCATACCTAAGAGAGACATTTCTACACTAGCACCTTAATCAAAAGTATTAGTGTATTTTTTTTCTTATATTGTATGATTTTCTGAGTATTGTAATAGTGTGGATATTTAAACTTGGATTTTCCAAATCTTAATTTAATAGTCTATTAAATATATCACATTGGTTTCGAGTTTTTTATGCATTGCTTTCTTAGGCAAAATATATATTTTACACTGTATTACACAACTGTATCAAGGTACTAGCAAAAAGAACCAAAATTGTCATTAAATCTTTTTTTTGGAGCAAAACATGTTCTTAGCAATTTTGGGGACTCCTCTATTTTTTAAATGATTAGGTCTCATAATTGCAAAAGGAAATCTGGAAATCTGATGGCAAAAATGGAAGAAAATTTAGCATATGCGCTTCTCTAATTATAAAGTTCTAACAAGAATAGCATTCCAAAGATAAATTCAACTTTCACATTCTGCTACATAATATAGCTATGTAGAAGTCTAGTTTAAATGAAATTTCCATTAAATCTCAATTAACTGAGATTATTTATCGGAATAATATGCAAATTAATAAATAGGCATATTTGTTTGCATTTAGTTCATGATCTGTTTGGAATATGTTCCTCCTATTGTTTTTTTTGTGTGTGTGCTTTCAAGTCAATGTTGACTCCTGGAGATTGCCTGGCCAAGTCCCTGCAGTGTTCTGGCAAGATACCAGAAATAGTTTGCCAAAACCTGCTTCCTAGGGTTATGAGAGACCCACTCATGGTCTCCCTGTTTCTAGCCTAGAACCTTATAGGCTCCCATAAATTACCCATCATATACCAGAAAGCAAATGGACACAACGTAAGTTGAATCTTTTACAAAATGAGCAACTCTAGAATTCAAAGATTTCTTCTAGCTGTCTCTTATGTCATTTTCCATACAGCTACAGATCAGAGCTCCAACAGCTTTTCAAAAACCCTTCAGGCTCTAGTGAAATAAAACTCAGCAAAAATTAAATCTTTTCAATTCCTTCAAAGGAAACCACCAAGAAAAGGACATTTAATATGCTAACTATAGTCTAATTTAAATAGTTCAAGAAAATAAGCATTTTCAATTCATTTTACCACGGTTATTGAAACCCAGAAATTTTGACCAAACTGTGATCATAGTTTAAAGTATTATATTTCTAGTATATAAGTGAGAGCCATAATTAAAAAGTTAACAATATTAAGAAACACTAGAAACTTTAGTTCTATCTATGCCATTCTCTCTTTATGAGTGCTGGTTCTATGTATGTTACCTCAATAGCAATAGCACATAGACATATATACTGCCTCATAGTGCTTTCCAGCACTCTCTGCACTGTTTACAATGTCAGCATATTGTCCCCAGCAATCTGGGTCTTCATTTTACCGAACTCAGAAGGCTGGAAGGCTGAGTTAACCTTGAGCCTGTCCAGATCAAACTCCTTGCTGTGGGCAGAATTAGCCTGCAATACTGCATTCTAACCACTACACCACTAGGTGCAACAGAATGACCATAAAGATTGTTGTGCAGCACTTTGGATCGGAAGACGGATAGAACTTCAAAGCATATGGGAGGAAAAATGGAGCAATTCATAAGCAGCCTTTATGATCCAGAAAAAAGATCAGGACTGGTTTAAAGAGTCACAGACATATTTCTCTTCCTGTGTTCTACAAAGAATATGTTACTTTCAAGTACAAAGCACTTCATAGGACTATTAATCATATCAATGTACATAAGTTAGCTACAAGCCTACAGAATAATTTCAATTCATAGGGAAAACTTTCTTCATGTTGCCTTCAATATGTAAATATTACAGCTAAGTTCACACAAACATTAAACCTAGGTTTACAAAACACAAAAACTATATTCTCATTATGTGATATACTCAAAGAAATAAACCCTGCTGTTGCTAACTGTGAGAAGCTGTTCACATAAAATGCTAAGATGATGTTCAATAACGTTCCAAATTAATTGGGTCACAGATCACTCAAAGCACTGAATGCAGCTCAGAAATAAAATGTCAGATTGCGCTATGTCACATAGCAATGAGGAACATGAGCCAAAAATGGTAAAGCAAGGATATCAGCCTGTCAACCAAATGCAGGTTAGCTTGCTCTATTGTATTCCCTGTAGTGACCTATTGTTTTGAAAGTTAGACCTTAAAAAAGCAAGTCAAGGCAGGAAGAAAATCGATTTGTTTGAGTTGTGGTGCTGGAGAAGGTTCCAGTGTATTCCTTGGGCAGCAAAGGTGACTAACAAGCAAGTATTGTAGTGCATAACACCAAATATGTCACTGGATGGCAAAATCACAAAACTTATTTTGACCATGTCTTGAAGAGGAATTCACTGGAGAAAGCAATTATGGTTGGAAGAGTTAGTGGTAAAAGGAAAAAGGAAACCAGGCCACCAAAGAACGCAATGGCTGGACATCATCTAAGTCAGACTATAGAACAACTCAAAGTAGTGCAAAATTGGAAAATGTGGAAAGATTTGGTCCACAGAATTGCCAAGAGTCAGACATAGATAACATCACCATAGATTATGTTAACTTCCCTTAAAGCTGATAGGTATTGAAGGTTTCCCCAGCTGGAAAGAAAACATCTAAAATATCAATAATTCAGAAAGTTTTTTTGTTTATGAACATACATATGGTAAAACATAATTTTAATGGATTAACTGGGAGAAGGGATCCATTACCATACTGTCCACTGAATCAGCATCATGCAAATGAAATAAATGCTATGGGTATTTGTCATTTGCATAATGCTGTCATTTATGACTCCACCATTTTTTTAGAATGAACCTCTGGCATGCTATTTAGAAAAGAAACAGTCATTGATCCATAAAAATAGGCCACAGGACCACAGTAATAGAAATAGCTTTTGCTTCACTATGTTTGAATACATCTTTCAAGTTTAAAAATTAATATTATATATTGAAACAGAAAAACAGCAGGAAGTACAATGGAACAATGATGAAAGCTTTAAAATATTCTCAAAGCAAAAGAAAAACTAATTACATTTTATCGAAGCACCCTATTTTAAAACAATAGGCTTCTTAATAGTTTTTGGAAAATCATTAATGATGAAACAAAACTGGCTTTTTTGGAAGGAGATTTGAGAGCTCAGTTGGAAGCAGTTCTCCAGTATCACTGACAAAGGTATTTTTCATTTACTGGTACTTATCCTTTCTACTAAAAATACCATATACTGAACTTGGGATCTCTGTGGCCAAAGCAAATCTTTTTGTTAACACTGTTCCCAGCCATCATAAAACCATATTACAAGACTTTGGACTCACATTTGGGAAGCTAGTAATCCAAAGTGTTTATTTTAAATTTCCTACATTTCATGAAGCCTGTCTTCTGTCAACCTTTATCTAGATAAGATGTTGTTCACATCCTATTTCTAGTCTAGTGATGTTAACAACAGGGCAAGAGCGGTGTTGCCTAGGGCTACAGAGTCAATGGTTATAAAGGCTTTTGTTGGCACTGGGACATGTTTCAGACTGCATAATTACTGTTCTTAAGCTTTCTCATGTGCCGAGATTATTAATTAACACATCTTTCAAATGTAAACAAATGAAATGCTTGACTTGAAAGTCTGGTTTCTAGGCAGGTAAAAGGACTGAATGAAGATTTTTCACAAACAGATGCAGACTCAGGTGCTTGCTGTAGAACAGGATAACAGAACAGGTGGGGTTGATAGAATGTTGAGTAGTAAACTTCCAAAGTTTACTACTGCATATAAAAAAATTAAAGGAAAATCTTCAAATTACCTTCTAGATGTGAACAGAAAAAACCTAATAATACTAATCATACCATTGTGATATTATGAATGGATGCATGTTTATTGGAGCCTTTGACTAATAATTTGATATTTAAATTTAAAATCTATAAAATTATCAATTTGTATAGATATTTAAATATATGCAGGTAGCCCTCAATTTACAACTGCAAATCCAAAGTTTCTGTTGCTAAGCAAGACAGTTGTCAAGTGAATTTTATGCCATTTTATGATCTGTCTTGACACAGTTGTTAAGTGAAATCACAGTTGTTAAGTGTAGTTAAGTTAATAGCATAGTTGATCAGTGAACCTGTTAGAAGGTCACAAAAAGTGATCATATGACCCTGAGACATTGCAACCTTCGTATATACATGCCAGTTGCCAAATTTTGATCATGTGACCTATGGGATCGTAAGTGTGTAAACCTCTTATAAGGCACTTTTTTCAGTGCCACTGTAACTTTGAACACTAAATGAATGGTTGTAAATTGAGAACTACTTGTAAAATGTCCAGAATTTCATTACGCACATAACAAATTCTGGTAGTTTAGGATTATCCAGTGGTATCAAGGTTTAATAGACATTTGACTCAGAGGTGGGTTCTACTTACCTTTGCTACTGGTTCTAAAGGTGCATGCACTTTGCGCATGGTTGGAGCACGTGGAGCACGCGTTCGGCGCATGCACGCTGAATGCATGCTCCTACGCAGCTTTTTTGGGGTGAAAAAAAACTCAAAAAAGTGTTCTGCACATGCGCGTGAGCGTGCTCCACGCAGTCCACACAGAGCCCGGCAAGTACGGGCACGCGGGTGGGCCCAGCTCCCGGGCGCGTAGAACCGGTTCGGTAACGTCACAGCATCACTGCTACCGGATCGCGCAAACCGGCCTGAACCGGGAGCAACCTACCACTGATTTGACTACATATTTTCCTTGCCATTCTTTAAATCCAGCTTTATATGAAGAGAGCCTAGAGCTATCAGATATGGCCTGCAAAAATCCAAATGACCACCAGATAGCAGCAAAAGTGTGTTGATTTCAATTTAAATAAAATACTGAGACTTGGTAAGTTTTTTCACCATGTTTTAGAAATCTATTTGGGAAAGCTCTGAAAACTTTGGAATTTTAGTTACTTGTAACCAATGGGACATAATAAGCATGTGAATCTACCTAGTACTGATTGAATAAACTGTCTCTTTTTAACACCAGCCTGCATTGTATTCTATTAACCAATCAAGATTCAAACAAATAATTGACCAGCTTCATATATTCAAAACCATTTGAACTGTTTTAGTTTGACTTTGCTTATATACATACATGTCCAACATATTATTTAATTTTGGGGTAAACAATGTCATGTGAAGCACAGGAAAGATGTAAAAGATACCAAGTCAAAAATTAAATGTCTGAGATAAAGAAAAAAAGAAAACAGCTAAATCTACTTTTCACTAATATTATTTAACATTAGCTAACCTTTATTCTTGAAAATTAACTTTGCTTCCATTAAGTCCATATGCTGTTTTATTTACCGTATTTTGTTCTTTACATGTGCATAACAAATGCAGTGTTATGGATAGCATGTTATGCAGCCCCATTCTATTTGGACAGTTCAGATTGAATGCATTATGTGAATCATAGTTAACAAATGAGCTATAAAAGAAAAACTATATTGCTGGCCATCATAGACACGGTTTCTTGTATCATAAGAAATAGTCATAACTCTCTTTTTACTGGGCAATTGTTTTACATACTTGAAAATGTTCCTACCTCTCTTAAACAAAAAGGATTTCTTTTTTCAACTCAAGAAAACTATGCTTTGTTTCAGTGAGCAGGAGAATTGGGATTTTTTCCAGGAACTGTTTAATATCTTAAGAGTAATTTTTACCCACAAGTGTGCCAAGAAAATTGTTATTTAAAGGTTGAGCGAGCTTTCCCGTGGTGTCATTCTTAAAAGCATTTGACTTAAGTTGAACTTAATTTTCAGACTTTAATGAGAATTAAAATAAAAACCAGAATTGAATTCTACAAGTTCTATATTAGTATTAATGTAATTGTTAAAAAGGAAAAAACTTACTTTGTTTTGTGCACCTCAAAATGCATAACCAAACTAAAAAGTTGTAAAAGGCTTTCTTCTTTAGATACAAACATTATAAATATGCATTTCAATAATAATGAGCTTTCAAAAATACTATATGCACAGGTTTTTTTTTTTAATTTCAACTGTATTCTTAAGCATCTAGCTTGTAAAAGAAATTGCAATGAAACCAGTTATCACAAGAGGGCAGACGGGAGAAAGAAAAATATTTTTTCCCCCTTGTCTTAAATCCTGGACTTTCAACAAATAATACCATATAATTAGATAAACATTATCCAGATGGATATTATATTATATTATATTATATTAGTCAACAAAATCCTAAATTAAATTTCAGTAGGAAAAGACATGCAATAAGATTGGACACTTGTATTTTAAAATCTTAAAGCAGAAAAAACTACATTATAAATAAATTCTCGATTTTAAATTACTATTACCTCAAGCCATTTTTGAATAGTTATGAATTTAGAAAAATATTGCTGAAAGCGTAATACAATTCCCTACTTCCTTCTTAAATTAAACTTAATTTAAGACTGAGTTATAGCAAAACCCATTCAAGTCCATTCATGCCAAAAGGAATTTCAAAGAGTACCAGGACTGCAACTTCTATTTCCCCGAGGAAGCAACATAATTTGACAATTCAAATCTATATATATATTTACTCAGCAGTAGATCTCACTGAATTTAATTAGGCCTACTGCAAAATAATTACTTTTATGAAAGTAAAGATAAAAGTCGTCCACCTGGGGTGATGTAAAGCTCCATCTTTCTTTGACTGCTACTGAAAGGTGCCTTCATATCTGAGGAGTCTATGTTTCTGTTCAGGGATGATGTCACTTTACTTATCTTGCATACTGCTTAGCAGGTAAATGTCCTTGGTGAAATTAACACATATCGATTTATCATGTATAAAGTACATTCTCTTTAAGGTTTTCAATCTTTCCTTAATGCTATTTATCATAATCTATTGAAGTACCCAGGCTGAATGTCACATCAAAACATTAAAAAAGCACTGGAGGTTTTTTTTTAAAAGACCAATTTGAGACAGGATATCTCAGAGAAAGCTCACACGAAGAAGATTCCGGATATAATACCTGGAAGTAAAACGCCCTTCTTACTGAGCCACAATTTCCTATATTTTCCAAGCACTATGCCAAAACCAAACAAACCATAATATGCAATATGATATGGAACCTAATTAATATTTGAAAGCTTCATAATATTTGTATGCCCAATCATAGAATAAAAAATGTTAATATTACATCAATGGATGAATTTTATGCCCTGTTCCATATTTTCCTAAATTTATATTGCATATCTTTTGAAAGATCGTATACCTTAATATTATCATCACATATAATGGTTTAAATCCTTGCAACTGATATCAAGATTCATAAACACTATAGTGTTATCTCCCTAGAAAAGGAACATTAATTTTCAGCACTATGACACATATAAAAAAGCTACCTTGAGGTAATTCTTTTTCCCAGCACCAACAATACTTGTGTTGGGTGCTATTTATATTTTTGCAATTGATGTCACCTTCAGCACTTCTCCCACAAGAACAGATAAAAATAACATTTTGTAAAATATTTGGCAAATAAGAGTTTTAAACCACTTGTTAAATATGAAATAATACCGCTTGAGACTGGGAATGCAATTTCATTTATAAAAGTTTTACTGCTTTAATAAACAAAATCTAAACAAATGCCTTCTTTGAACAAATTTAACAAAGTATTTTCCACTGTCCTCTGACAAATAGTATGTACATAAAATATAGAAATAAATGTTTTTCATGGTATAAAGATTTTAAAGAGTTTATTATTTTTTTCAGGGTATTTGTCTCTGGTTCACCAAATTTCCCTATCTTCCCTGCTAAATGAATTTATAACCTTTATACTTGGAAATTATATACTCTTCTAAGCTGGGTAGTATGAAAATGATATTTTGAGCAAGGCAAACAGGAAGGGTACATTATTAGACCTTCCTTTTCTTTCCCGGAGTTTTATATCCAAAGTAACTAATCCAAAGGTTCTGTGAATAATCTCATTCAACCTTCAGAATGCACTTGAGTTACTTAATAATGGAATCTAGAATATGTTTTTAAAAGAAAAGAACAACAACCTTTTCCAGTTAGAGAAGATAACTTGGCAGAATGTCTTGGTTTTATGTGCCAATCAAGGTGAAAGGTTGGGACGACAACACTCTTACTACATGTTTCTTCTAAGGAAATAAAAGCAATGGAGTCAAATATGCTGAACTTCTGTTCCTTAAAATAAAAAGGAAACACCTTGAAGATAATAAAATTATTGCAAAAGTTTACGTAACAGTGTTTGGCTATTGCTAGAAAGAATTCATCCTTCAACCCTTTCAATGAAAAACACAGACCTGGTATCATTTTAAATTTAGCTTTAGGCCAAAATAGTGATTATGACAGAAATACTGAATTCTCTGCTACAAATCTGCACGTTGATAAATGTAAATGATAGACTGTAGATTCCCTTTCATGCCATTTCTTCTTTTGCCTGAGTTCTTCCCCACCCAGAACTATCAAGATGAATTCTTTTTAGTTGATTCATAAATTGCTTCCCTATAGTATTCCCATTAATACAATATCACCGTGGCAAATTTGAGTTTAGGTACACAATAATATGTAAAGGTTTCCTTTTTCTCTTTAAAAGTCAACAGGTTTATTACTTGTAAGTAGTAAATGTTTAATTTATTTTTTTCTCTACTGTTAGAATGAATACAAGCAGTGTTTTCAATGGTTTTGATATAATGAACCACTTAAATTATTAAGAAAAGTTACTATCAAATTATAAATAAACTTAAAGATATTGTTTCTGTTACAGTTACATATTATCCAACTTAAATGCAGACAATAATGCAATTATTATCAATCTTTCATCAGGAATAATGAACCCATATTCTCAAAAAAAGCCAATGAGTATTAGGGTACTTCCCCCTTCTCAAACTTTAACGGTATTTTATAACTCATTTATCTAATTTGCTCAGAGCTCTTTTCACCTCCACCCCCAAAAAACCCTCCCACACAATTTTTATTGCAGAAAATAAGCACAGAATTAAAAATTGTTCAGTACATTTTAAAGAAATATTTGCCTTGTTTTTGATGCATAAGATCCTATTCAAACTAAGTCAAAACAACATTTTTTGAATAATTGCCCTACAGAAAGCAATTTTCAGTCTGTGATAGGTAATTTTACTTATTACTACTTAGTCTTTGAAGCAAACTATCCCGAGACTACTGTAAAGGTGTCAGGCATATATACTTTTTAGAACTGAGCATCAAAAGACTGCTTTTATTAACAAATGTGTGCTCAAGAGCAATGGTTCTCTTAAGGCAAAAATATTTATTCGATCTAAACTGCTTACGACAGCAGTGCCAAAGTTCTGGAAACAGAAAAGCTTGATGAACTTGTTGATGAAATAAAGAGTTAAAATACTTTATATTAAATATTGTACTAAAGGTGATGGTTAGTAATACACGTAGTCCTTGACTTACAACCATTCATGTAGTGACCATTTGAAGTTACAGCAGCACTGAAAAAGTGACTTTAAGACAGTTTTCACACTTACAACTGTTGCAACATCCCCATGGTCACATGATCAAAATTCAGATGCTTGGCAACTGGTTTATAGTTAGTATGTTCGCAGTGTCCTAGGATCATATGTACTTTTTGCAACCTTCTGACAAGCAAAGTCAATGAGGAAAGCCAGATTCACTTAACTGCACTACTAATTTAACAACTGCAGTGATTCACTTAACAACTGTGGCAAGAATGGTCATAAAATGGGGGCAAAACTCACTTAATAACAAAATGTTTGGGCTCAACTGTAGCCATAAATCAAGCACTATCTACATAACCTGAGATAGTATATTTCAGAGAAAGAATCTTTTACATTGATCATTCTCTCATATGCTGCTTCAACTATTTGTATAACTATATACAAAATGAGAAGCAGGTTTTTAACTTCTCTTCTCCAAGATCTACAATTAATTTATAATTATATTTTTGAGGGAATACAAAAGTTAATATTTTATCTGCTTTAGGATTGGAATGGCTAGTTGTTTGAAATGGTTTGGACTGTTTGCTCAGGTACAGATTTGCTTTGCTTTTTTTAACTTGATATGGGTCCTTTGGTTTTAGTAAACAAAGATGTTTAATCATTTTCAGGCTTTCAATAATTACAAATGTGAATGGGAGTTTCCCAGTTATTGCAGTCATGCAACGTTGCAGTCTAACCAACTTTTTTGGTCTTTTGGAAAAATATATAGCTAGATGAAAACCTGTTCATACCTTCTGTCAACTGAGAGAAAAGCGAATCCTTTACACCTGAGCAAACTATATATAGCTTTCAAACAATATTACAATTCACACACATAATTCATATAGTTTTAAGATTCAATCTTACAGATACATAGTTGATAATACTTAATTTTATTGAATGAACTGGAGTAATTTTAGATTAGGCATTAAATCTACTGTGCAGACCTTCATGCAAAGATTTGTTTTGGAGCACAGAGATGCATATATTAACTGAATTTCTTTAAAACAGAGATATCTTTTTTTGGCATTGTAAAGCTGCTACGTAATTCCAGGAAAATATATATTTAGTTTACTGAGTTGCTTATAGGTATTAAATGCATGCTCCTGCACGTTCTGAAGTAGCTTTCCACATTCTCATCTGAAATTCTTCACAGATTTAACATACAGGAGTGCACTTTTAATATTTATTATGCAGAAAAAAAAATGAAGCCTAGTTATAATAGCCAGACAAATTTCATTTGCAGAATTTCCATGTGTTAAAACTTATAATGGCTCCAATAAATAAAAAAAAGTCCAACTGTAACAACATTAGAGAAATGTGAGTGAACACTTCCTTGACCTGGTTTCTTTCTCCATAGCTAGTCTCTCCCATATAATTTTCAACCAACCAAAATCACCTCTATTAGTGAAATTCAGTGAGAAAAAATGATCTCATGGGTGAAATAAAGTGGTGAAATAAAGCAGTAAGTATAATTATGCATCCCTCAAGTATTCATCCCCTTTGCTGTCAAAACAGGATGCCATCAACTATTTTGAACTACCTTGTACTACGTGGTGGATTCTGGATGGCTCACCATATATTGTTGGATGCAGGGGTGGGTTCTACTTACCTTTACTACCGGCTCTTTTCCTGCAGGCGCATGCAAAGCGAGCGCATGCGCCTAAAGCGCGCTACCGCACATGCATACTTTTTTTCCAGGAAAAACCTTGAAACAAGCGCACTATTTTTGGGGGGTTTACCAGAAAATAAGTTCGGGCGCATGGGTGGGCCCGGGTCCGGGCCGCGGAGAACCGGTTGAATGTCATAACGTCACCGAACCGGAAGCAACCCACCACTGGTTGGATGGCACTCACTGTTTCTCATTATTGGCTATCTTGTCAAGGTGTGATAGGAACTGGAGTTCAGCAGGATCAGGCTTGACAGCATATTTTGCCAACGCTGATGGGAATGAATGCTGTTCTTCTCAGTGCAGTCAAAAGAATTATACAAACCTCTCTAAGTGGTTCATAGGGTCAGCATATTGCCCCCAACAAAGTGAGTATTCATTTAACTGACCTTAGAAGGATGGAAGGTCAACCTTGAGCTGGTCAACCTTGAGCTGGTCAACCTTGAGCTGGTCAGAATCGAACTGCAGTCAGCAGAATTAGCCTGCAATATTGCATTCTACCACTGCACCCCCATGGCTCTATAACACCCTTAATCAGCACTTCTTTCAAAATAAATGAAATTTTAGAAAAAGCATTTAAGCTAAATCAAAAATTCTTCATTGTTTTAAAAGGTACAGGAATTACTACTAATATTGGGATTACCTGTCCAGGTTGGGATTAACTCTATATCTTCCTATATCTAAAACACCACTTGCTTTATAAAATGGTATCTAACTTTCAACCTGGAGAGGTAATCCCAATATTAGTAGTAATTCCTGTACCTTTTAAAAGGTATCTAACTTTCAGGTATCTAACTTTCAGCTCATAAATTGGAAACGAATGTGTAGAAAATATGAAAAGATGGATGGACCAAAGGATCTTTCCAATTAATGTAATACCCTGGGGTATCAGAAATTCAGTTTTTTTTCAACTTCGACAAATGAAATGGCCACAGATGGCAACCAAATATTCTTTGCTGTGGAAAATAGTTAAAGCGAGCTTACAAATAATGATGCCCTATCATGTGTAAATAATCATAAAACCTTCTGAAATCAATTATCAAGATTCACCTAGTAAGCCCGTTTATCCAAATATTCATTAACACAGGTGATTTTCTTTTTCAAAAATGTTTTCCTCTTCTTGGAGTCCATGAAAGCAACCATTACCTCTGAACTGAAAGGAAGCAGATCCTGAAATAAATATCTGCTGGCTGTGCACATAACAAGGTCCAGAGAGACTTATCCAGAAGTTGCCTCTTTTAATCCAATGCTGAATTATGTTAGAAGATGCTTTTTGTGTTTTCAGAGCCACACAACTGCCAGAACTGCAAGTCTTGCAGGTCTTAGTATCTCTTCAGCCTTTCCCAAGGCACCCCAACACTATCAGAGGCACTGAAACTATGGCAACTGAATAAGAAAACAGCTTCCATGATTAATAGATGAAGAGGCCAAGGACAGTGTCAAGCCAAAGTATAATTTAAGAATGACAGAGGAATTAGCATAGATTCCTGTCAAACTGGCATTAAGCAGATGATTTTGATAGCTAAAAATAAAAATTGGCTATATGCAAATATTTGATTAAGTTATAACAAATTATGTCCTTCCTTATTTCTCTCTTCCTTAGAAGGTGCCTCCTTTGCAAAATGTTTCGAAAGGCATAATCAAGACTCAAGCAGTGAAGAGATACAGAGTTTTGTGAAATGTGACATTTTGACGGGAAAATTGAAATTTCTGGTGTCAAGGTATAACCTTTAATTATTTTATTACATAGACATAAACAATAGTTTCCCTCACAGTAGCTGCAAAACAGTGTTCATTTTAATTGCTGGAAAATTTTGTGTCATGCCCACCAGCAATCATGGGTTATGCATAGAACAAATTTTAAAGGACATGTTTTTAGAGGACATAATCAATATGATAATCACAATTTCACCCTATAAAATATTATAACCTTGACCCAGACTGGCTGAATCCCTGCAATAAAAATACCAGGATTTTTTTATCCTGTTCCCCCTGAAGTATTTGGTTTCCGCTGAAGGCAGCCAAAACCAAAACCTGTAGCATGTCTGTCCAATCTTTTGGCTTTCTTGGATACACTGAATGAAGGGGAATTGTCTTGGGCCGCATGTAAAATATATAATATAGTTAATGTGTATAAATCACATAGAAATGTTAAATATTTACAATCTTATGGAACCGCATTACTACCTGTCCAAAGCTGCAGGTTGGACATGCCTAATCTATGGTGATGATTGCACATTGATATAAACATAAACTTTTTTAAAAGAATGCTGGATAAGTCCTCAGACTGATATGCATATAGAAATAAAAACACCACACATTTCTACATGGTATGACAGATTCTTCCTACACAAGTTTTGCTTCATAGCTACAGAACAGAATTGGGAAGACCAACATATTCCATATGAATTCCAAGTCACTGCACCGAAACCCTGTATATAGGAATAGTTACTATTAAAAATACTCTTAAAAGGAAAGGTCAGTACTGAATTCAGTGAGTTACCATATGTCTCTTCTCTTGAGACGTAACAACTGTCAATTCTGTTTATAGCTGGATTATCATTTTCCATTTCTTTTTCAGTCTGCACACATTTAGTTTTGGATTTTGTTTTAAATAGACCATGAATTGAGAGGTGGGGAAGGAGAAATTATGTTATTCGGTACACCAAACAAATACATACTGGGCGTGATAACATTCCATGTGAAAATGTTTCAAGATTTCAAGAAAATTAAATTGTTGTGCCATTTCCCAGTGAACTGATATGCTATGGGCCTGTCAAGAAGAGTTCAAAAGTGCCTAAAATACTTCTGATTAAACTTTTGCTCGAGTTAAATTTAAAATACAAAAACTGACTATTTGGAAATTTCATTTCTGATTATTTTTACAAGTATTTGCTAACACATAATGTATCCATGTTCATATATTTATCTATATGTGTATCTGCATTTTCTTGCTTCCAGTTCCTGTTCTGGTTCTTAATTAGTAGCTTTTACTAATGCTCCATGCCAAGATTTCTAGATTATATATATTATGTATACATACAAGCATGTAACTATCCTCTGACAGTCTGAACATCTCACAGGTTTTATTTTCAGTTTTTCACAGCAAGTTTCAGAAGCCCAGGATAACGTCAGATGATATGACACTATCTGAGCTGTAACTGCCTCTCTGTTAAAGAGTTCCCCAAATGATTTTTCATTAAAAGATCATGTGAGGGAGCAACCACAGTATCTGGTATGGAGCTACTAGTAAAAAATTAGGCCAATGCTTTAATCTAGTGATAGATTGAAGCTTTGATAGATTGAAGCTTTGATAGATTGAAGCTGTTTCATTTGTAATGCTAGCCGAAAGGTGGGGTTTAAATAATTATTAAGCAAAAATATTTTGTAATTATTTTGTATATAATTCAGTAGAGATATCTTGGTCTCTAAGGTGATAACTATACTATGCATTATACTAAAACTCTATTAATAACTACACTATACTAGTTCAATAACCCAATGGAAAATTACAGTCATCTGGAATGAATGAATTTAAAAAGTCAGTAATTTTTTTAAATTGAGGATTATACAAATCTGCCTCTGTTTTTTCCATACTGGGATTATTAGACTTGCAGTTTTAGAAGCCCACCAGAAAAACTGATATATTAATTCATCATTTGAGACCAAATTCCTGATCTTATAATTAAGAACTGCTGACCTTTCTTCCAGCACAATTTGACAAAGTTCTTGGATTTAAGCCAATTGAGCATCAGTGAAATTGACTCTATAATTTATCTTAAATCCAGTTATTTTACTGGATTACTTTATGAAGAGTAAGATAATCAACCAATGATAAATTCAGTTATATAAACAGCATTACTGGCAATCAAACCTTGCCGTATTTATTCAAAGCCAATTTTTAAATAAAAGAAACCAAACTTTTATCATGTCAAATTTTCAAAATGACAAAGCAATGCATCGATGGCTTTTTGTCTTCATTGTTGACACAAAGATGCACTACAATTATGTACCGAAAGGGCATATTATCAAGCAAAGGAAACTTCACAGTTGAGGTTAATGCCAAAAATGTCCAAAATAATCTATAGAGGTTAATGGATAAACAGTCAGCAACTACACAATATTATACTTTGGACCCACAATCAAGCAGAAAGTTCATACTACCATAATGAATGCATCGTTGCTCTAAAAACTCACCAAATTTATTTAAACTTGGAGCTAATAACTTAATGACAATTTACTTAGGGAAATGACTCAAACTGTTCATTTTTGTAGGGTGTCATATAGATTACAAGTCATACAGATAGTTAGCAAGGATTTGTTTAGGCTTCATGGGTACAGGTGAAAAATTAGCTAAAGACTAGCCAAGTAAGTCTTGAACAGAAAACGTAGTAACTCTAAGAACAGTGAAACAGGATTGTACGTTAGAATCCAGAAGGCTACAGGTTCTAGTGTTACAAATCTGATTCCTGTTGTTAATAATCATGTTGCAACCATAGGTTAAAGCAGCAGCTGCAAACCCACAGGCAGCTGTATCTTTGTCAGGTGAGTTGATCGCAGCATATCTCTTACCTATCTTTGCTTTGAAATGTAATTAGTTAATTACTGAAAGCACTTCACGACCCACCAATTAAAGACATTGCAGAAGAAAGACAAGCTTCCAACTTGTTCTACTGTAATAGAAAAAATGTTGGGAAAGGTGAAAATCAAGAGACAGATTAACAACTGAGTAGGTGACCAATGTCCTATGCTTTCTATTGTTAATTTTTTGTCTCTCTTAGACACTGAGCTACATGTTAAACATACTTTAGATAGGAAATAAGTCTTTGCTTTGACATATGTTGGGTTGTGCCATGAAAGAGTTTGCAGTCCCAGTGAGTAAAATGTTCCATATTCTGAAAAGACTATCAATATTCTATAAAGTAGAAAGTAGATAACTTAGTTGTCTTAGAAAGAGGTAGTTTACAAGGCAACAGTAACTATGTTCTGAGCTATATGCTAAATTGTAGCCCAAAACAAACAAATGGCCTGTAGCTTTAAGACAATTTTAATGCTTTCACACATTACAGTAAGCCATAATTTGTTGAAAAAAGCATAACAGAAGGTTCATATATGAATCAAAATGAATGATTTACACATCACACCAAACTAAAAATAAAATACATTATGGCTTACTGTAATGTGTGAAACAGTGATTCTAGCCATCCCTTACTGGTTCACAGTAGCATACTTTTTAAATATTAATTCAAGGTCAGAGAATCCACTGTTTCCTCCAGGATATGATTCCCTCACAGCCATGTCACTGCTCTAAGCAGGTAAGAGATGTTGGAGAAAACCAGGCGCTTCCTATTTCCTGACACTTAGTACAAATTAATCAATGGAACAACTTGCCTCCAGAAGTTGTAAATGCTCCAACACTGGAAGTTTTTAAGAAGAGATTAGATAACCATTTGTCTG
>JANHFM010008726.1:202116-212840 GCA_032468115.1 Grayia smithii
TGCGGCACTAGGGATTCGAACCGCTGAACTGCCAACCTTTCAATCGACAAGCTCAGCATCTTAGCCACTGAGCCACCGCGTCCCTTAATATATGTATTAGGAGAGTTCAAATGAATTTCTTTTATATCCCCTATTGTAGGAAACCACGTGATTGCTTTCCTGTTGCATTTATGTAAGGTTCTTCCTACTCTTGAAGTAACACCTTTCCGCCTTCCTTTCCCAAAGAGGCAAATAACAACTGCCCACTTCCTTTTAATGAACAGAGTTTTCTTTTGAATTTATCACAGGTCATTAATTTGCTCTTTAAAAAATCAATGAAAGCAACCCCTTGCCTTTAAACTCCTGCTGCCTTTTTTTCCTCCAGAATACAACAGGCATAACTTCAACTGTTCCAATTATATATCTTGTGTGAAACATACCATCTATTTCTGTTAGTATTAAAACAGCTGGGGATTTTTGGTAGACCTGTTCTTTATTCCTTTCCTGCCAGTTATTTCCCATTCAGGAACAGTGGATTAGAACATGAAGTACATCTCTTTAATCATTAGGGGAAAAAAAATAAACATTTTTTTTATGATGGAAAGCATGAGCAACATATGTGGACATTAGGTTCTTTTTACACATGGTTCAGATCTTCTTTGATTTGTTGCATAAAACAATGGAACCAACTATCTTCTACTATATTTCCTTCCCCGCCCTTCATGTTTCAGTTTTTACTGGCAGGATGTTCTCCCCTCCAGAGCCTATATTAAGCAATTTTGGAAGAGATTTTCATAAATAGAAAACATTAAAGAATAATGCTACTTCCTTAATCCTGACCCAGAAGATCCTGACTTGATTTTAAGCTTTCTTAGGAGCAATCAATGCTCCAATGAAAAATATTTTTAATATTATATTAAAAATCTTTTAGAGAAATATCACTTGAAAAGCATCCCTCATACATATGTTTCAATGTCTGTGGGAGTATGTATATTTTTATGTGTATACACACACCCATTTAGTTAATTCTTTTAAAACATTGTAAAGATTTCTAGATCCATATTTTCCTGGTTCATGGTCAGATTGTGGTAACCAGCAGGATTCTTTTGTATCAAAAGTTATAAACGTATTTTAATATCACTGTATGAGTGCAAAGACCACAGTGCTTTCACTAGGACAAATAATAACATAAAAGGATAATAGTTGGAAAGAGAACGTTGGCATTTTTAATTTTCAGTCAATATTTAACTTTGGTTCTGAAATACTTGGCTTAGTTATTTCAATTTAACAAAAGTTAGATAGTATTGATGGTTAGTTTCAAGATATGTTTATAATTAGCTAAAGTCCATTTTAGTCTTACAATGCTGTGCATAACCAAATATTGGTCCCTGCTAACAATATTTAAACTAGTGATTAATTTGGCACAGGTCTGGAGCTTTTCAAATACAATTCTACATATCCACTCATTTCCTCCAGCAGAAAAGATAGATTGATTTATAAAACCATGAGTACACATGAAAAACAATAATGCCAAACCCACAACTCAATTACTTAATCCTACAGATTTTCACTTCTTTTTTGAATGAAACTTTTCCAAAACAATATTCTGTGCAAAACAATGAAGACTACGAACATATTTTCTTACATATTATGTAAGAAACCCAAACTTTTCAGTAAAACTTTCTGATAATATCCAAATGCATTTTTTAGATCTGAAATCCAGAGCCGTCACTGTATTTGGGTTACATGACCACAGGAAGGGAAATTGTTTTCCCACTCTGTTCATCCCCCAAGTGGACCCTCCAAGGAGACACCCCCCACATACCCAAGTTCCTGTCCATTTCTCTGAGAGACCAGCAGATAGGTAAAAAAATTCCGGGGAGATAAAACCTCCCACTTTCACTAATGTAAAATCACAGCCGAGCCATTTAATACAAAAAACACTCAATTAAAAACTGTTCATACTGATATAACACACAAACACAACCTAAATTCTTCCCAACAGCACCATCTTCTGCCCTCAGAATCAATTTCGTCTCCTACTGGCTTAAGGTAGTTGTTGGTATGATGGACAGATTTCTTTGAAAGAATCTAAGTAGCTTTGGAAAAAAGTGAGGGCAGTTATTATTGCGCTTGTCCCCCAGTGCATTGGTAACTTGCTTTCATTAATCCTTTCTTCCATTAGACTTTTGGTGCAGACCGATCCTTTAAGGAAGGGGTGGTGGTGGAAATCACAACTCTGCCCCCCAGTTCTTTAGTATATTCTGTTCTCTTGTGGGATTCAAGGGAGAAGGAACCTATGAGGTTCACAGATGCATAGGAAAGCTTTTTGTTTTATTTTGTTTTGTTTTCTGTTCTGGGTTTCCTGTTCAGTAGTGTCCAATGAGGGGTTTGACCAATTGTTCCAGGGGTCATGGAAAGTCACTCTGCATATGCTTAAAGACACACCCTTTATTATTATTCGAAATGATGTTCCAAAAATCAATCCAGTGACTGAGTAGATAGGTTGCTTCTTGTATCCCTGATAAACTTCTATTTCTGTTAAACCAATCTTAAAGTGGTGAAATGCAAGGTGCATTTATATACATACCTACAGATATTAACACATACACACACGGACCCCTCCCTCTCTCCCTCTGCCTTTAGATCAGCCTGCCCTGTCTACTGAATATTCACAAATATCTTTCCCAGAGGCCCACTTTGTAATTGTTGCTTTTTCCGCCATCTCCTCTTTTGATTCTTTCTCACAACTACGCTCTTTCCCAACCCCATTACCTGAGCACCGAATTTCTCTTCTGTGCTCCTCGTTTCCATTCTTTGTCCAATGGAAGGATCTCTCCTAATCGCCTCCCACCACACCTCCTTCGCACTGTTGGCCTCTCCCCTCTCCTAAGTTACCCTTCCCACACCACTCGGAGGGATCCTGGGGCCGCCGAGCTATCCAGATAACTCTTCTGCTTCCAGACCCGGAGCTGCGAAGTCCTCCACTATGGGACTTCGGGGAGGGAGGGAGGGAGTGGGGGGGGGGCAGAAAACGACGACGGCGGCGGCGGTATGGAGATGCGAACGAGACGCGAGCCCCGCCTCACATCCAGTCTCCACTTCCCAAGGCAGGAAGTAAGCCAACATGTGGCCCAATAACCCAGTTAACTCTCCCTTCAGAGGAGTTCGCGGAGCGTCTGCGTGTGACAACAGGAGCCCAGCCGGGCGACCCCCCTTTTGCCCCAGCAACAGCAGCCGGGGGAAGGAAAGGGTGGCAGCAAGAAGAGCCTTGCACCGCGCGAGAGCTGACAGGCGCTGAGCTACCAGCCGTTCCCTTCCCTGACACATCCCCTTCCATTCCCTTTGCCTCAGATTAGCCCTTTAGGTCTCCCGAGAGAAGTAGAGTGACAGCCCCCCGCACGCACGCACACACACAAACAAACACACCCCGCTCCTCTTAGGAAGAGGGTTAAAGGAGCTCCGAGCTTGCGCCAACCCCAAGCTCCTGCCTTGCAAACAAAGCCAGAGGCGGGCGTCGGCAGCGTCAGTCGACACCAGCACCCCAGAGACCAGGGTGGGCACTAAGCGTCCAAGAAGGCGAAGAGGCGTTGTCTCAGAGGAGAAGAAGGGGCGCCTGAGCCCCAAGTTCCCCGCCTTCTGGAAAAGCAAGCCAACCTGCCCCGCAGCCGCCTTCTCCTGCCCACATTGTCTCGGAAACAAAGACTCCACGCCCAGCTAAGCCCCCCAAGGAAACCTCGTGTCAAGGGATGGGCAGCGCTGGGCAGAAAGGCGACGGCGGCGCTTCCCACTCGGGAGCGCATTGTGCGCGCTTGCCGCTGCTTCGGCGGAGCAGCCACCCCCTCCGCGGCGCCCGAGCGGCCAGCGGGGCAAAGTGGCCCCAAGCTGCAAAAAAAATAAGAGGGACTTCGGCGGGAGGGGGAAGGGAGAACGATAACCGAGCCATACCGCAGCGCTGGCGGTTCGGGCAAAGAAGAGCGTGGCAACCGTTCTCTTCCTCCATCCCAGTGGCAACATAATCTTTTAAAAAAAGGGAGCCCAGCACGAGGGTCGGTGGGACAAGTGGCCTCGACATACAGTCTTCGCAAGCCTCGCCTTCCTGGATAAGCCGCCGCCGCCGCCGCCGTCACTTGCTCCTCGTTGTGCTGCAGCCTTGCAGGACTTCGCAAAGCTCCTCGCCGCGCAACCTTCCCCCGACTCCCGAACAATGCCCCGCGTGGATCCCCAGACGCAGACAAACGGCGCGGAAGAAGAGTTCACGTACCTCGTCGGTGCATGTATTTGGAGCCTTAAGAAGACTAGCTGATGGAGCGTCCCATTTAGTAATCCAGTTAAGGGGATCGCTCAGCGAAACTCGATCCACTCTCGCCTTTGCAATCCTTTGTCATTATTACGCGGGGGGGCTCCTTGGGGAAACGGAGAGGGGGAGAGAAGCTTAGGACCCGAACTAGTTTGGGGAAGGCGAACGCGATGTGTTCATCTCTACTGGAGGGGGGGGAGGGGGGAAGGGTAGGTGTGGGGAGAAGATACGGGTTTTTCGATTACTCCTCGTCCAAATGCCACTCTGATTTCCACTCCAGTAAGTCCCCGTCCGACAGATCTGGGAAGTCCTCTCTTCGTCTTATTCTGCCCTTCCCCAAAAGTGATCCCGGCTGGCGAGATCGCTTTGTGGAAACTCCTCCAAGGGAAGTAGCCTCGCTCGTGCGCCGGCAGGAAAGTGCGCTTTTCCCAAGCTCTCCTGGTCATTGAAATGTGTTTGGGGATGACTTCGAGCAGCGCCTCTCTCTCTCTCTCTCTCTCTTTCGATCTCTTCTGCCCTGCCTCTTCTCCCTGCCAGACTCCGTCCCAACACTTTCTGTCACTGGAAAGCAGCTTGGCTGGAGGTGGAGTCAAATCCCGGGCTGGATTCCGTGGAAACGGACCGGCCCAATAATTATTTCTACCTACACCCACTTCTGCGCATGAATGAGTGTATGCCGATTGGGCGACAGAGTGGGTTAGTTGTGGTGCGTGGGTGGGAGGTATGTGTGAGCTGTGGGCACACTGTCAGATCTCTTTCAGAATTAGTTCACCCTCCCCGCCGCCGCCGCCGCCGCACATACGAAACAGAAACGAAAGGGTGATAAATTGCTACCTTTCTATCCCACGCTCTTGGAATAAGTTTGTTTAAATTGAAAATTTAAAGCTTTGGTTTAAATTAACCAAGGTTTTTAGAGAACGGCTTTATTTTAAATCGAATTAAACAACTGTAAAGAAGAGTTTGAATGAAAAAGAAACAAGAAAAGAAAATGTTTCCAAACAAGCGTACTATACCGTACCGAAGATTGAAGGAATCATCCGAAAGAACAAAGCACAAGAGGCACGTGTAGAATTAAAACAATGACAATCGCATCGTAGTTATTTAACAGATGACTAACCCCTCTGCAATTTTATATACTTTAAGCATCCCACGCATGCACATGAACTGGTATTTCCTTGCCTGCCATAGATAACTTACCAGTATGGGAGTGCAAGACTTCACGATATAAGAATCTCCTCCGGAATTGTAATACTTTGGCTGACCATTTCGTATTCACCCCGACCAAGAGCTTTTGAGCTCAGAAGCATCCCTGGGACATCGGTGGGTGCGTGTGCGCGCGCACTGTTGAAATGCGTAGAAGATAAATAAAATGCACGGCCATTGTTCTTTACAAAAAAAAAAATAAAATCTATTGACAAGGAAGAAGCACTCCTTGTCCCAAAATAATCTTAGAAAATTGGTCCATAGGCTTTAAAAATTAACCTTCTTCCCTTATCTGACCGTGCCGTAGGAACTCAATTTCTTGCCTGTAACAAACTTTTAGCGGCTCAACGCGATACCGTGTCAACAAAGGAGTTAAAAAAAGAAAAAGAAAAAGAAACAACCCAGAGGTTAACTCAATTGGGTCTGCGAAGGAGTTCGCCGAGGTCCTGATGAAATAAAACGGAAGGAGGGATGAGAGGGCTAGACAGAACTGCCGGGCCCTGTTTCTGCCCAGCGAAGGATCAGCAAGGACGACAAAACTCCAACTGAAGTCGTTGAAAAACTCGAGATGCGGTAAGGAAGGCCAAAGCTTTCTGTCAAAAACCTCTCCCCTTCTGGCCACGCGCAACTCCGAACTATCAGAGATCATCGGCGCGCAGCATTACACTCGTGTATTTTCATCCTACGTAACCACCCTACCGCCAAGGGAGAGAAATAGTAATTTTGCCTCTTGCAATTCGCCGCTTTTGCCAGAAGGGGACGCTACGCCAGTGATGCTTTAATAATCAGTTCGACAAAAGTTTGGCGCTTTACAATGAACGGTCCAACTCTTGACCAAAGCCTTTAGTGCGAAATGCATAAACGTGCTGCTCTGCTCCCAGGACGTCTTCCCGCCCTCACCCCCAAGGAACAGGATGGGCTCATCACGTAACGAGGAGAGAGACCGTTCTTTGGCTTAAGTTCTCGGTCTCAGCCGACATTCCTGGCGATGCTGACCCAGTGCGGAGTAAGCATTGCCCTAGCAGGTAAATGACAGCGTTGGTCGACGTGCCAGCCCTACCGGCTATGCGCAGACAGTTGCGTGCGTGGAGAATGCTAATCAAATGCGTCCCGGAATGGCCATCACGTAGCAATCTTTTCATGGGGATCTCTGCCATATCTGTCTGGACCTTCCCACGCCTTTCTTCCCACTCCTCCACCCCACATCCCTCCCCACCGTATACACCGACTCGCAGTCTAAAAGCTACTGGCTGGGTTAATCCGCCTTTGCCTCGGAGCCAATCAGCCCAGCGAACAGCAGGAACAGCAGCAGCAGTAATAAATTAATCCCTTCAGCATCCCAGCCCCTCCCGCCAAGAGGCAACCGACTGGCTGCCGCTTATCTGAAGCTGCTCCTTTGGAAAGTCGTGTCGTCTGCGCCCCTAGCGGCCAAGGAGTCTCAACGCAAGAGGAAAGATGCCACTTTGCCCCGCTTCCCGTTCTCGTTCTTCCCGTTTCCTTCCAACGTGCCCCTCACTCCGCGGCTGATTTACATGTTAATTGTGTCTGAGAAAACTTATTTAATTGCCAGAATTAAGCAGAGCAAACGGATTGCTTCACGAGCGGAGCCAAATTAATTCTGGGGTTTAGCTCCTTCCCTTAGAGAAACAAACAATTAAGCTGTCTTGTTTGCTTTCTATGGCTACATTTGCATGTCAGACGCATTGACGTTTTTTAAAGTTAGACGGGTCTGTTCTCCTCTGCCCCTTCTTGTTCTGATTTGAACCTCGCCTTTCTGTCATTGCTCGCAGAGGTATCCGGTTGAACTGAAGAACCTGCAGGTTTAAACATACAGAATTACAGAACCATTAGTAGATTCCAACAACTGCTTTTGAAATTCAAGTTTTTAATTAAAAAATAGAAAACCAGGTGCGGCAGCATGCAGTCGTGAGCATCAGACCCTAATCATGTGTTAAAGTATATGGTTAGTTTTTACAAGCGGTGAGGCAAACTTGAGAAACGGTTTGGTGGCAGACTGTGAATTCTGGTCCCTCTGAGACTTGAATGTAACAGTAACAGAGTTGGAAGGGGCCTTGGAGGTCATCCAGTCCAACCCCCTGCTCATACAGGAGACCTATACTAGGGATTTGAACCACTGACCTGCTGACCTTTCTGACTGACAAGCTTAGCGTCTTAGCCACTGAGCCACAATTTTCCTGGATGACTGGATGACTTTGGACTGGTCATTTTCTCTCAGCCCAATCTACCTCACAGAGTTATTGTGAGGAAAATAGGAGGAAAGAGTATTAAGTACGTTTGCTACCTTGAGTTATTTATGAACATAATAAAGGTAGGATTAAAAAAAAATCTTTAAAAAGTTTGAGAAGAATTTCAAGACCTACCTATGCAGGTCAATGGACAATGCAGTGCTTTATTATTTTCTTTATTTCTTACAAGAGTGCCTAATGATATCTATGATTTGTTCACTCCACGCAATACATTCAAACTTTCTATCTGGTTGACATGTGTGCAAGTGCTGCCAGTAGCAAAACCTGAGGATGCCAAAATGATATTTTCACAAATGACCAGGAACTGAAAAGTTGTTTAGATGGCTCCTCTATTGACCCTGGATGCACTCATTCTCTCTCTTTTTGTGGCTTGTAATTTTTTTAATTTTTCCTCTATTTCAATATTGCTTTTTATATTTTTAATATTTGTTTTGCTTTAAATATATACATTGTTTTAAATGATTGTTATATACTATCCCTTCTTACCCAGAGTAACTTCTTATGAGATGGGTGGCTATGTAAATTTGCTTAATAAATAAAATCTGCCCAATGACATCATCATGCCAATAGCACTTAGTCTTATATACTGCTTCACAGTGCTTTACATCCCTCTCTAAATGGTTTACAGAGACAGCATATGGCCCTCATTTGGGTCTTCATTTTACCCGCCTGGGAAGTTTGGAGGCTGAGTCAACCTTGAGCCTGGTGAGACTTGAACTGCCAAATTGCTGGCAGGCAGCAGCAGTAGTCTGCAGTACTGCACTCTAACCACTGCGCCACTGCAGCCCAATGATATCATCACACACTTTCCCATCTGATGTAGGTACATGAGAAATTCCTTATAGGGGATGATGTCATTAGGGATGTGTGATCATTACCCATCTCACCTCTGTGGATGACCATGGCCACCACACTTTTATCTCTGGCCTTGACCTGCTTTGTGATTTCTAAGGTTAATCCTGTTGTGTGACTTTGGATCATTCCCACCACACTGAGGAAGAGCACTAACTGAAATTTGACACTGACAAATAATCAGGCTTCAAATAGAGAAACAGATCCATCAGTGGATTCCAACAACCACTTTTGAAATTAAAGTTCTAAATTAAAAAAAAATAGAAAATCATTCATGTGTAGCAGCATGCAATTATGGCCACCAAACTCTAATCATGTGTTAAAGTTAAACATGCTTAACCTTAGAAATGTTTTGGGAAGAAATTATGCATTCATATTAACCAGATGCAGTAGTTCAACATGGTGTCAAAAAACAAAAACATTTCAACTTTCACAATTCTATCTTCAATGTAATCCTGTGAAACAGGTTAGTCAAAGGGAGACACTATCTGGAGGAAGATCTGGTGACAGGATGCAAATCTGCAAACTGTGTATTGTTTTATATACAGAAATTTTGCCTCACAATTGTTCTAGATGATGTATCATAATCTTATTAATAAAGGAATAGAATAATATATATACACGACATATATTGTTACATCAACTACCGGTAGTAAAATAATTCCGGTGCTTGTGAATCCAGGCTGACCAATATCAATATCAGTACAGGAGTGAAATCTAACAGGTTCTGACAGATTCTGGAGAACCGGTAGTGGAAATTTTGAGTAGTTCAGAGAACCGACAAATACCACCTCTGGCTGGCCCCAGAGTGGGGTGGGAATGGAGATTTTGCATTATCCTTCCACTGAAGTGGGATGGGAATGGAGATTTTACAATAGCCTTCCCCTACCATGCCTACCAAGCCACGCCCACAGAACCAGTAGTAAAAAAAAATTGATTTCACCCCTGAGGAAGGGGTAGTAAAACAGGATGACAGGAAATTCATAGAAGTGACCAGCCAGATAGGCAGGCAGGCAGGTAGCTATAAAGAAAGAAGCATAATAAACAAAACCTGCCAACTATCATTCTGAAAAGATATATTTCCTTGGTGACCTTGTTCTCTTTTGTAAGATCATGCAGTCCAAAGGCTGCATAATCTTATTTTCCTGCTATCACAATTTTGACAGTGTTTATTTCTTCACTATGGCAGTTATGAAACAGACAGAAGGATTTCACAGAGTGCTTTGCACCTAATAGTAATCTGGGCAAGCCAATATATGATATGTCATATGCTTTTATTGCTGACATCTGCATGCTTTCCTATGTCAACAAACTTTGGGTCAAGAAATATCTTTTAAAAGCCGCTGAATTCATTAAATATCGCAGTGCATTTTTATCACTTGAGCTAGTCTGACACAAATAAGTTATGTGACTTTCGTGTTACTGATGAGAAATATTTATTTCTTTAAAAAATCAAGGAATTCTAATGAAAGCTTAGATAGTTCAAACTTAGCAACCCACATTTCCTATTGGAATAAATAATCCTCATAATCAGAGCTTCTTGAAGAGCCATGGTGGCGCAGTGGTCAGAATGCAGTATTGCAGGCTAATTTTGCCAGCTGCCAGCAGTTTGATTCTCACCGGCTCAAGGTTGACTCAGGCTCCCACGTTTCCGAGATCAATAAAATAGGACCCAGATTATTGGGGGCAATATGGGAACTCTCTAAACTGTTTAGAGAGGGCTGTGAAGAGGTATATAAGTCTAAGTGCTATTGCTATTGAAATCAATAAAATTAACTAATTGTAAATCAGGACTATTAAAGATTAATGGAGATGGAGATGGTAACAGTGGGTTGTGATGTCTATAGTCCAGGGGTGGGTTTCACTCACCTTCGCTACCGGTTCTCTTCGTGCACGCGCACAAAATTCTGCTTAAAAAAGATTTCTTCAGGATGACGGCAAAGTTTCATGGCTGAAAGTCTGTCACAAAGGATGGGAGACTTAGATGAAGAATAGGGCCTCTCCCTGAAGACACATCTCTTTATGTCAGGGGTCCCCAAACTTGGCGACTTTAAGACTTGTGGATGCATGGCTGGCTGGAGAATTCTGGGAGTTGAAGTCCACAAGTCTTAAAGTCGTCAAGT
>JANHFM010008726.1:220003-234045 GCA_032468115.1 Grayia smithii
TATGTAAATGTTTTGTTTGTTACGATTGTGAGCCGCCCAGAGTCCTCTGGGAGATGGGCGGCATATAAATATGATTAATAATAATAATAATAATAATAATGCAAGGGGTCAAACTTGCAGAATCACGTTGCCGTCACATGATGTTTCACATTGTTTTACCCCTTCCTGGAGCTGGGGTGTGTGTGGCCTGCACATGACACATCCAACCCGCAGGCCACCAGTTTGGCACCCCTACTCTAATGCTATGCATACTTACCTGGAGATAAGACTTGCTGAACAATGTAGAATTTATGTCTGAGTAAGCAGGCATAGGCTTTATTATCCAGTAGGAATTTGGGAGCAAAGCTGTGATGGAAGCTGTTTTGCCAGGGGATGCCTGAATCAAAGTCTTCCTGGCAAGGATGAAGCAGTTCAATCCCCAGGGGGAAAAAAAAACTTAATTCAGAACAACACGTGGGGACTTCTGAATAATTTTTAACGGGGATAGAAAACATAACTTCTGAAATCCTGAGAAGCAGCTCAGCTATAATCTGAATTCATGTGGGACAAAAAGAAGACCATCTCCCTTCTATTTTGCTTGCATTAATATGTCAGTGTTTCCAAACACTGCCCTCAGTGTATCTCTGTTCCATGAATAGCTCCTCAGCTCTGTGTTATCCTTTGTATTCAACAATCATTCTACTGTACTTTGTGAAATCCTTTCATTTATTCCCTTTGACTCTATTCACTTTTGATATGAAATTATCATTAGGCAAATTCAAAATTATACTGGAAAAGAATAAGGCAATATAAATTCAAGAACCACAAAGAAAGGGGGGGGGGAGCCTTTAGATTTCTTTAAAAAGACCCTTCATTTTATTAAATTCTTCCAATGAGTAATATGGGCAAAGAATCATCCCACATCTCAAGCAGCATTCAATTCTCAGACGACTTGGTTTTACAATGACATGCTCAACTCATTTCATCTTGGAAGGTACCTATTTTCCAGTGGATTCACTCACAAGGCAATTGCCTTAAGATGATTTATATTTTCAAATCCAGAGAAGTGTACAGATTGAAAACATTCAGGCAATTTACTATGTGGCTACAAGAAGCATGGCATTAAAATTAAAATAATTACATGGTGCTGTATGTCTGCTTTTTTGCTTTTAGATAATGAAAGGACTGTTAGAATGTGGAGTTGCTTTGATTTCCCAATCTAAGACACGCATACATTTATTTGCTTCCAACTATGTTAGATTGTGAGGAAAAGCTTTCTTCTTGGATCAAGCAAATATTTTCTTCTCAAGATACTTTAAACTCAATATGTATGCAAAGTAACTTTTGAAACCAAAAGAAGGGAACTGAAAATTCCTATATTGTTTACATTGCTCTTGATTGAAAACTCGAAACAGAATTTACTCAAAAGGACAATTGCTGAGGATGAATGTATTTTGTTAGCAAGATTATATTCAAAAGGGAAAAGTACCGCATAGCAAATAGTTTTACTTTGTATTTTTCTTCGCATCCAACAGCTTAGAGCAGGGCTGTCAAACTCGTGGCCCTCAGGCCAGATGTGTCACGTGATGGCCACGCCCATGCCCAGTTTAGCAAAGGGGGAAAAAGTCCCGATATGTCATATGACAATGCTATGACGACGCAAGTTTGATACCACTAGCTTAGAGGAATGAATATTGCATGTAGCTTTTCTGTGAGTTTTGAAAACTTCTTCACTGGAAATGATATCTATTCCAGTAATAGCTTGTCATCTACCACAAAGATAGTCACCATCACATTGAGAGTTTCTTTTTGATCTTGGCAGCTACTTAAAAATTTAGAGTAGATAGTTTAAAGAGTTATAAGAAGGATGGTTAATTTACTAAGAGATTAGCTATGATTATATATGTGTATATATAAAATTAGTATGTGTCCAAAATATGGATGAACCAGAGCTTAGTGAATACTTGAGTGTATCAACAGAAAAACTTATAATAGTCCTTATCAGTTATGGCTAGACAGTATCAAACTATGCAGCACAAACTTTCAATGGGAATACTGAAGATTTATAAAATTTCAGATTCTCTACCAAACTATATAAATTTTAGATCAAGCTGCTATTGAAAGTTATTTTTATATTCAAATTGGATACAATTGGGATGCAAAAATGAATGGATGGAGTCATGAATCACTGTTGCAAAAGAAGCCACTGTTCAATTAGACGAGCCAGTTATCTGATTCTCTTAAAGGCAGCTTCATTGTTCAGACAAACAATCTCTGTCAACATACTTGTTATAAATTAATTGGGTCTCAGAGTTCAGGAAGTGTTTTTAAAGAAAGGGTATCACTTAGTGGTAGAACACGCAGCTTGAACATGAATAGTTTCCAGACTCAAATGTAGACGTTCCCAGAAACAATTGGAAAAACTCTTATCCAAATACCTTTGAATAGCTTTTGCCTGTAAAAGTAAATGGTGGAATGGATTGTTTTGGAAGAAGGCAATTGACAGAACTAAAATTGGTAACTTGCCCCAGAGCAGAAATGACTAATTATAGTGCCGAGAAGTCCAAGTCACATTTCCTTCTCTTTGGAAGAGTTAATGATTCTTTATTTTAGGTAATCTTCCTTGTAATGAAATGCAGAATCTTTGTAGTCTAATCTCATGTTTATGAGCCTATTCCAAAAGTGGGCAGTTCAAAGGCAAAATGAGCATAACCAAAAATGTGAGACTGATTTTGGTTAAGAACACAGTGGTATTATCACAAGGCACTTCAAGTGCACTTATCAGCCAATGAAATTGTTCAAACAAATTTTAAAATTTACACAGCTGTAAAGCAACTGTAATTCCAAATTGGAAGCCTCCATCCTTGCTTAACAAAACCCAGAGGCAACACAAATGATCAAAGTAAAAGAAAAAGCATCCAAAAGCATCCATTAACATTGTAAAGATCAATAAAAACCAAAGTTTTTCACAGCTACTTTCCAAACAGATTGCAGCCAGTAGTGAAACAGAGATCCAACATCAAACTGTTGTGGACTTCAATTCTAATGCTGGCTGAGAAATCCTGTAAGTTGAATTCCACACATCTTAAAATTGCCAAGTTTGAAAAATACTACATTAAACAAAGATTCAGTGACTTCACAGCTTAAATTCCAAAGAAAACCAAGGAGTTGACATCAGCTTTAATAAAGAAGGAAGACCACCAAAGCTGAAAGAGGATTTAGATATGGTAAACATATTGTTTCACATTCCAGAGTTTTTAGACATGATTTAGTTGACAACTGTGGGTATAACTGGCCAAAAAAGAAGTACAAAATGTTGCATTTACTCTATGAATGACTTAAAATTCTTTGGAAAAATAAAGGAGAATTAGATTCTTTATTAAAAGTCACAAAAGAATCCAGCAATCACTAGAATGTTGTTTGGCATCAGCAAGTATGCAACTATATCTATAAAGGTAGGCAACATTGAAGATAATGAAATACAGCTTAACCATAAAGGCAGGCTATCCATAATGGGTGAAATCCAGGGGTGGCAAGCATGGGTGTAAAATCAGGGGTGAAATCCAGCAGCTTTTGACAGGTTCTGGAAAACTGGTAGCGGAAATTTTGAGCAGTCCAGAGAACCAGTAGTGTAAATTTTGAGTAGTTTGGACAATCGGCAAATACCACCTCTGGGTGGCCCCAGAGTGGGGTGGGAATGGAGATTTTGCAGTATCCTTCCCCTGGAGTGGGGTGCGAATGGAGATTTTGCAGTATCCTTCCCCCTCCCACGCCCACCAAACACCCACCAAACACCAAACACCAAACACCCACCAAGCCACAGAACCGGTAGTAAAAAACTTTGGATTTCACCACTTAGTAGCGCCAGAAGAAATTTGGGAATTTTGGAAGTTTCTGGTTTATTATAGAATCAAATAAAAGAAAATACGTCTTCCAAATATACGTCTTCAAATGAGTTCAGAAAATTTTGAAATCAAATATGGAAATATCATTAAAACAATAAATATCTGGGCATACCCTGTTATTAGATATCCAGTGGGATTAATTGATTAGAGCCAGATAGAATTTAATAAATTGGATTGAATGGCAAAAGAAAAAAACAAACCCCAAACTAATGACAATGTACTGTGGTTTGAATACCCAAAGTGATATTGAAAAGCTATATTTGCCAAAAGTGTAAGTCAATAGAAGATTCCTACATGTGAAATAAATTGGAGAAAGAAAAGCATGGCCTGAAAGACTACACTAAGAAAAGGCAAGAGCCCTTGCTGAAGAAAATCTGTTAAGAAAAGGTCTTGAAAACAAATAAGGTGAAAGCAGAAAAGAAACAAAAGAAAACAGTTTGTTAACTGGAAAAACATCTCAATGGATGGTCACACGGGGTTGGGTAAGATCAGAACTATTATAGAAAGAGACAGAAGGCTGTATTTTAGTGGATCAAGAACAAGTTTTGCCAACTAATCTCATGAAGGTGAAAACTCAAAATGTAACAAAAAACAGGGCATGTCACCTTTGCAGTGAAAAGGATGAAACAATTGACCAGTTGACCAGCTTCAGCAAAATTTCATAAACTGACTACAAGCAGGATTATGACCAAGTTGCCAAAATCATTCATTGGAAAAAAAAACTGGAGAAAATTATAAAATACAAAGATTTGCAAATAGAAATAGAATAACTGTGGCAAAAGAAAGCAAAGAGTGGTACAATAATAAAAAAACAACAATTGGTGCACCATTTGAACACCATTGGCATTGAGAAAATAATTTCAGTCAATTTCAAAAAAACAGCTTATGATATATTTAATATTTTCAAACAACTGCCTATCCAAGGTTCTTGGAAAGAAATCAATAGGTGGATAAAAAAGCCAAATCCAGTCTAAACATCTGGTTAACCATGTAACTAACCATAATATGCATCAAATATAATAATAAAGCTCATCAAGTAATTTTTTTCCTCCAGAAAGTCATTTTTGAATGTCCAGGAAATAATTACTATTTTGCAAAGATAAGTATCCTTTTGGAAGAATTTTCAGAAATTAGCCAGCAGCTTACTATTCAATCAGTGGATAATGAAGTCTGATAATTACCATTTCTAGCAGAAATAACTGGGCAAACATTTAACATTAAATTCAGGTCTAAAATCCTTGCTGGACAATAAAGGCAATGTGAACTCTTGTTGAATACAAATGTGAATACCCATAGCTCAAGAAAGATACGTTTCTGAGTAATCTCCTCTTTTGATGTATAAGTATGTTTTTGAAATTTTATGTGTCCAAGAAACTTCCTGGAGAGTTTGTTGGTGATACCCAACTGTATAATTCGACTCTCTGCCAACCAAGTGATAGTGTCCTATGGTCTGGAGGTTATGCAGGTCTGGATGGGAAAGAACAAGTGCTGAGTAAATCCTGATAAGACTAAGGAGTTGTGGATATTTTGGAATCCTCAGACAATGAGTTTTCCATTTTGGATGTGGTTGTACTTCCTCAATTCATAATTGGTGCATGGTATGGAAGTAATCTTAGACTCATAACTTCTGCTCAAGGAGCATGTGGAATTTGTGTCTAAGATGGCCTTGGATACAAGAGGGCATGTACATATAGTGCTAGTTGTGCCATTTCCTGAACAAGGGGGTCTTTTCAGATAGTTGCTATTGCCTTAGTGCTTTACATGAGGTTGTGTTAGAAGAGCACTCAGAAGATACATCTCTTTCAGGATGCAAAGATGAGGGTACTGGTAGCAATCCTCATTATTTATACTGATGTCACACCAGTGCTTCTTGACCTGTGCTGGTTACATGGAAGTAGACTTCCAAGTGCAATTCAAATTGCTGGTTGTCACCTAATAAAGCACTTTTTCAGTATAAGATCAAGATAAAGACAGTTGAATGAGGACCAATCTCAATCTATTTCTGTCCATCTGCTGGGACTGAGCAGAATGGATACATTTTAATTAAGCAATGTCATCTAGCAGAACTCAGGAAATGCATTATATTCGTTGTATCACCTGCTCTTTGGAATGATATATTCCAAAAGAGGTCTGGATTACTTCCACCCTGATGACATTCAAGAAGCTATTGAAGACCTGGCTATTCTTCCAGATCTTGGGATAACCCTCATTTCCATGTTTCCCTGAAAATGAGACATGTCTGGATAATAAGCCTAATTGGGCTTTTCAGCACATGCGATAATAAAAGCCCCCCCCCGAAAATAAGTCCCCCTCACCAACTACTTACACACATGCACAGCCAGTCCCGCCATTTCCTCTGGTTGCTTGCGCACAACCAAAATGAGTTGAGGAGGCCGGAGGGGGGGCAGAAAGAGGGGACATGCCCTCTCTGTTCTTTGTGCTGGCCGAGTGGCCCAACATGTCTCACCCTACCCCAATGGCAACAGCAGCCTGGCTGCTTCCCTTCTCCAGAAAGGGGGGAAGAAGAGATGGCAAGGCGAGACACATCTTGCTCCATACATCTTGCTTCTCCCCCGCCCCACTTGCCACCCCTCTCGATAAAAAGATGGTGGGGAAGGGAAGCAGTTGTTGCCATTGGGGTGGGGTGGGATGTGTTGGGTCCTCGGTTGGTGCAAAGAACAGAATGGAGGCGATGGCAGCGATGGGACATCTAGTCCCATGCTTGCCACCTCCTGCACCCCCAAAATAATAAGATCCCCAGATAATAAGGCCAAGCCCTTATTGGGGGGGGGGGGAGAGAAAATAAGACCTTGTCTTATTTTTGAGGAAACAGAGTAGATGGTTTTTTGGTTGGTGCTTGTCTTTAGGCCATTTATGACAGTTTTATGGATTTTTGGAACTATTCTTCTCTTTTCAATTGTAAAACCATCCATTGTCATTAGGAATCAGGTGGACTCCATATTATAAAATCAACCAACCAAGATAGAAGCAGCCCAAAATAAGCAACAGTACAAGCTTCATAGATATGCTTAATATTAATGATAATAATAATATGATCCACATTCCTTCCCACTAAAATACAGACCCTATTATATTTAGAAATCTAAGCACAGTGTCTTTATATGTAAATAGGATCAGATCTATCACCAGAAACCAATTGTGTCCAATGGTACTGGTGAATACAGAACACTTACCAGTTGTTTGTCCGCTTCATGAGTAGATGCTACTGGTGGTAGTGCAAGAATTATAATTGAGTTTTCAACCATGTGAAGTACAGCATCTTCATTCTGTACTACAGTTCTCTTCACTGTGTCAATAAATCATGTTTTGGTGTAAGAAAATTTCTTAGTTTTTTTTTAGCTGTTTGCTCTGAATACTTCACAATTTATATTTAAGAAATTCCAGCCTCGAATGTAATTTAAAGCTTAACAACATTGTTTGCATTTCATCTTTCCCCATTGACATCTACCCAGGTCATCAGAGCAGGAAGGCAGGACATATTGTGGATCTCTTTTATTAAGGAAATAAATCTGATGGGATCAAGAAAAAGGGTCTTTTCTTTGGTAGCTCCCATCTCTGGAGATAAGATTGGCCCAGTGGTGAAATTCAAATTTTTTTACTACCGGTTCTGTGAGCATGGCTTGGTCGGCGTGGTGTGGCTTTGTGGGCGTGACTTGGTGGGCATGGCAGGGAAGGATACTGCAAAATCTCCATTTCCACCCCACTCCAGGGAAAGGATACTGCAAAATAGCCATTCCCTCCTCATTCCTGGGGGAACAATATTGCAAAATCTCCATTCCCACCCCAATCTGGGACCAGCCGGTTCTCTGAACTACTCAAAATTTCTACTTTTGCTTCTCCAGAACCTGTCAGAACCTGCTGGATTTCACCCTGGATTGCCCTCACCTTGTTACTTTTCTGAAAGGCCCTGAAGACGTGGTTCTGTTGGAGTCCATGAGGTAATAAGGAGCCAATTAAATGTCCTATTTGGTTGTGTTTGTTGCCACTTGTTGGGGGGAGAAGGTGGGAGTATTTGAGGGTTTTAAATTATGGCTTTTCATTACTATACACCACCCAGAGCTACTGTGTATGAGCTAGGTGGCCAAATGCTTGACTACAGTTGTAGTATTTATTTAATAAATAATAAATTTATTGCTTGTGTAATTGTATTGCATTGCAATATGCAAATTAAAAAAATTAAGCTTTCAATTCATTGTGCTGTTTTTTCAGGCACTGAGCACAAAACAGGCTGGAAACTTTGAACAACACTTTTACTCAAACCATTTATAGCTAGATGATACAATGTTTGATTACATTTTTTTCCAACAATGCCTGACGTTCTTTGTTTACTAACTGTGATTCTTTACATTCAATAAACTCTACTCTGCTAAACTCTGCTCACAAAGGAAATACCTTCTCTCACAAAGAATTTTAAAATACATCTGTGGTTTGCTTGGCAATTCTTTAAGTCATGGAAACACTCCTAGCTATTCTGAATACGCATCCACTCTCAACTACAAATTCTGGGGCCATCAATGGCCCTGCAAAGTACCAGTATGTATGAATTTTTTGTCATGGCAAGACAGGGCATAGATGGAGGGCTACTATTTTTGGCATTTTTAGGACATGTTGGAAACCTGAGCAATTCATTGCCATTTGATTTGTTGATCTATTCCTGATTGTCAATTTCTTATTGATTAAAGAATACTAAGCAGAATTTTCATTATTACAAATTCAAGACATCCAACATGCAGCTCCTGCAACACTTTAGTTTCATATCGAGTATAGTACTGTAGACCAATATTCAGTTGTAACTCAGGGTTGCAAGCAAACAACCAAATCTAAAGAGTGCAAAGGATTCTATTTCAGTTCTCACCTTGTACATTATCACTAGCTGTCACATACAACTGTAGTTAAGTATAAGTTCACCACTACTACTATTCCTCTGTTATTAAAGACTGTTTTCAAAAAATGTGTAATTTGTTCATTTTGAACTGCCTTTCAGTCTTTTCTACTCATATAATTCTACTAATGACCTGATATGGTTCCTTTGTGTGTATCTGTGTGTGTGTACGAAAATATATATATATATATTATATAACAAAAGTTGACAAGTTTTTTACATGGATAGATTATTATAGGTGATTAAGTGAATATATAATATATTTAAGTGATTTATTTCATTTAATATTCTAACTGAAGTATTTTTCTGTTATTTTATTTTATTTTTGTTCATTTTGGTGTTATACTTTTAAGATTAGATATTGCTGTTTTTCTTTCTTTTAATATGTTTTTCACATTGTTTTAATTTTATTGTCTTTTAAAGAGAATAAATAATAACTTTTAAAAAGTATGTAAATTTTTAATGGCACTGATAAAACTACATAAACTGACATCAGTCAGGTGTATTCCAGATCTGAACCATGGTGGCACAGTGGTTAGAATGCAGTATTGCAGGCAAAGTCTGCCCACAGCCAGGAATGCAATCCTGACTGGCTCAAGATTGACTAGGCCTTCCATACTTCCAAGGTCAGTGAAACGAGGACCCAGATTGTTGGGGGCAATAGGCTGATACTGTAAACCACTTAGAGAGTTTTGTACAGCACTATGTTGTTATTGTTGTTAGTTGCAAAGTCGTGACCGACCCATCGCGATCCCATGCACAACATTCCTCCAGGCCTTCCTGTCCTCTACCATCCTCTGGAGACCATTTAAGCTCCCACCTACTGCTTCAGTGACTCCATCCAGCCAACTCATTCTCTGTCATCCCTTTCTTCTTTTGCCTTCAATCTTTCCTAGCATTAGGCTCTTCTCCAGTGAGTCAGCACTATGGAATGATATATTACTCTGAGTGTTATTGCTAGTATTCAGTCTTTAACTTTTGAATAATCTAAGCCAGGGTTATCAAAGTTGTGGCATCACGTTGCTGTCACGTGATGTTTTGCGATTTTTCCCCCTTCGCGGAGGTGGGATGGGCATGGCCTGCATGTGATGCATCCGGTTCCCAGGGTGCCAGTTTGACACCCTGATCTAAGCTCTGATGAAAGTCAGGAGGAATTTAGTGGCAACTTTTTATAATGAAAGAAATATTAATGTTTATACTAAAATTGTAACTATAGCTCATTTCATCACATGTATGGATCTCATAGGATCCATGGATTTCATCAGACCTGTGCATCTGTATTTCACAAAAACGTATATCTTTTAATAAAAATTTGATCATTTGAAAAAGTGCTATCAGATGCCTTCTTGTCTTTGGCTACCACAGGCTAACATATCTCTTCTTGATAAATTTGTAGCTCAGGGTTGAGCTGTGGGTCCTTTGTGCTCTCTGAGCTCGGTTGTTTTCTTGCAGATAGGATGAGATTACCTAGTTTGGTGATGAAATGTCTGCAAGAAAACAACCAAGCTCAGAGAACATCAAGGACCCCACGTGTCACTTCTCCTACAATGTCAGGTCTCATAAAAAGACTTCCAATCCAGGGGTGGGTTCTACTTACCTCTACTACTGATTCTAAAGGTGCACGCACTTTGCACATGGTCGGAGCACGTGGAGTGCACGTCCAGTGCACGCACGCGCTTTGCACGCACACTGAAGGGGTGCTCCCGCGCATGCATGGAAGCTTTTTTTGACGGAAAAACCTCAAAAAAGCTTTCTGCGCATGAGCGCAAGCATGCTCTGCGTGCTCTGCGCGCAGAGCGGTAAGTATGGGCACACGGGGGGGGCAGGTCCGGGACACGTAGAACCAGTTCGGTGACATCACAGCGTCACCACTACCTATTCACGCGAACCGGACCGAACCGGGAGCAACCCACCACTGTTTCAATCTCTGTGAGAGAAAATATGTCAAAGGAATCCCTACCTGTTGTATATCTCTCAGATTGTTTATTCTATAGAGGTCAATAAGACAATTGTTCTATATGTGCATGTATACAGTATACTGTATACTGTATACACAGTATACATGTGTACTCAAAGAAATAAAGCTCATATAAACAAAATACTTTTGGGAGTAGCACTGAATATTGACAGTAGTGCCTGATGAAAAATGATGAGATTAAACTTTTGTCCATATCAGCATTGGTTGAAGTGCAGTTTCTCAAACCAAGCTCAACATGTCCTTGATTGTGGACTTTTTTTCCTCTGCAGCTAGAGTGTGTAAGACATTAGCTATCTTTCACAATGTGTGACATAAGTGTGGCAATGCCATATTGTGAGGCATAACAAGACAATTCCACTGTGTGAGCAATGTGTTTGACTTCTTTTCATTGTTTTTTTCATGGCATACGCTCCCACTTTTGGTACCGTACAGGGAAGGCAAAATGAAATTTAGCTAAAAAGAATAATAGCTGTGATACATTTTGCAGCCTTCGGGCATTCACAATTGCTTAAATTTTCTCTGCAAACTTGTGATGTGACTCTAATATGTAAGACCGAACTAAATAACTTGCATTTATTATATAGTCTAACCATCATTCCAATGCAGTCTTCAGATGCAGTTGCATTTTTTTTTCTGGTGACAATGATGTCATTTAAATAGTACTGGATTCCTGGACAGCCTTTGTAGCACATGGTCCAGGGCCCTCTGCCAAAGCACTGATGCAGATGCTACTTTGAAAACAAGAGTACTATATACTTTATAATACTTTATCTGTATTTATGGTGAGAAAAACTTTGGAACCATTATGCATTTTGTAAATAATCTTGTGCTAGGTTTATTCTGCTGAAAGGTTGAATCTCAGCAAGGTTAGCAAAAATGTTTTCAATTATAAGTAAAGATAATGGTGGGTTAATGGAAACTTAGGTGTCACCCATGAACTCCAATAAACCTTTTAAAAAGTTCCCTCAGCTGTTTTTGGATTCACTTTTTGTCTTTTTCTGTAAAGCCTGTGCAATTGACATGCCTTCTGAAACTTGGGCATGGCATCCTTCTATGTCATTATTTAACCTTTGTTGTATTTGAATGTCCCGATGCCATTTTGAAACACAAGTGCAGAATCATTCAGTACTTTTTTCAGTTTACCCTTGATGGTTTCCATGATAGATAGTATAGCTTTTTGAGCAATTAGGAGCTTCCTCAATCATGCATGACTCCAGAGACTGGTCCCTCTATTTTCATAAATGCAACATCCTTTGCTGGTATTACATTTTACATATATCATTGGGAATGAATATTTTCTCCAGCATATGTTTTTAATTGTTTTTCGGATGGCTTTAGTTCAGCACCTCTCTCAAATTATGCTGAAATCATACTGAACTATAACCAGTAGGACAGAACCAGTGTCCAATTGCATTACCACACTTTTGTGATTCATTGTTGCTGTTAGCCATGTGGTTGACCTGATCCTACTTTTATGTGATTTCCAAATTAACTGTGCCTGTTTCACTTTGTTTTTCTGAATCACAATTCAATTCTCATCTGCTCAAGATTGACTCAGCCTTCCATCCTTGCAAGGCCAGTAAAATGGGGACCCAGATTTTGGGGGGCTTATTTATTTATTTATTTATTTATTTATTATTTATTTATTTATTTATTTATTTATTTATTTATTTATTTATTGCTATTTGTCAATACTTTATTGCATGGATGCCTGCAAATGGTTTGTGTTTTTACCTTAGTGACAATCTCCCTGAATGTGTCTTAATGTAGTGCATATTTGGCTGGTTTATTCTTTAAATCTGCATCAAGCTGATATATGAACTTCTGCCAGAACAATAGCATCATTCATTTTGACCTGTTACAAACTTATTTAGTCTTGCTTTTACTCCAAACAGTTTATAACATTTCTAGCAGCAATTTTTGTGGAGATAGCAATTTCAAACCCTCTTAAATATTAGATCTTTCTCTGTTAAGAGCTTTTTTTTAAAAAAATATTTTCCTCCAGAATTCTAAATATTTCTCAATAGATCATGTAGCCCTTTACCAAATCTGCAATGTTCAGACATTTTTAAAAATCCAGCTTTATTTACCACAGAGGACTTTTTCTCTTCTTTGTCTGAAGTTCTGTAACCTAAAACATTCTACAGCCAATAACAGTTCTGGCACTGATTGTTCCAACATTATTTTTATTATTTCTGCACAAATAAATTGTGAGAGTTTGCTGGGGCAGTTCAGCTCTTTGTTTTGCCTACCATATTGCTCAGTAGTACTGGCATCATTTTTGCCTCCAAACTTCATTCAAGTCGCTCCATATATACATGTTTAGTCATCTGTGATACTGTTGAACATATCCACGTTTCTACTTAAGCTGGCCATCCTGCTGTGCTCTACTCCTCTGTTTCTTTACCCACTGTAACTGTTCTGTTTGATTGCTTCATGTTTTTGTTCTGCTGCCCTTTCTCCCATTCAGGAGATGAATCTTGGCAGCCTTTTAAAATCATCCCACTTCATTTCTATTGTTATGTCTTTTCTATGATAAAACAAAAGACACTAGAGCCAGACTCAGGTGTTATGCTGCTTGATTGAAACATTTTGAAAAAAGGCCTGCAAATCTGAAGAACTATGACATGTAGGCAGTAAAACCACCTGCATGTCTAATTTTAATCAATTTATATTGCCACCCATGTTGCATACATGACACTTTACAGCTTACAAGTTAAAATCACAGAAGGTAAACTCATATAAATAAATATTTTTTAAAAACCAACTGTCCAAAGACACTAAAAAATAAACTGAGAAACAGCTAACTAACAGTTCACAAACAATATGGCCATCTCTCAGATTCCCAACCACTATAGAATCTCCCTGCCTGATGGCACAACTGTGTTTTCAGTGACCAATCTAACTTCAGGATGTTTTAGAGCAGGGTGTCAAACTCATGTCATCATGGCGTCGTCATGTGATGTATTAGGACTTTTTGCCCCTTTGCTAAACCGGGCATGGGCATGGCCAGTGTGTGATGCATCTGGCCCACAGGCTGTGAGTTTGACAGCCCTGGTCTAGATTGCCTGAAAGAATTCCTTTTTCTAGAGTTCCTTTGAGTAGATCTGCATCTCACAGGAAATCTGGAATTAACTTTCTCTATCGCTACTCCAGGTCTTTCAAATCGTCCAACTTCTTTGGATACTTTTCAAAAAGTCTAAAGCAGTGGTTCTCAACCTTCCTAATGCTGCGACCCTTTAATACAGTTCCTCATGTTGTGGTGACCCCCAACCAT
>JANHFM010008726.1:322453-332585 GCA_032468115.1 Grayia smithii
GGAAGGAAGGAAGGAAGGAAGGAAGGAAGGAAGGAAGGAAGGAAGGAAGGAAGGACCATTCCACAAATACTCCCATCTCTGAATTATCCCTTGGAATCATCAATATTGTTCAACTTTTTAATTTTTAAAAATATTTTATCCTGTTTTTATTATTTTTATAATTATATTCATATATTATATTTATATATAAAAGGTGGTGAACATACCTAATACTCCTTTCTCCTTCTATTTTCCCTGCAATAACAATCCTGTGAGTTGATTTGGACTGAGAGAAAGTGAATGGCCCAAAATCACCCAGTGGGCTTCATACCTAAGGCAAGACTAGAATTCACAGTCTCCTGGTTTCTAGTCTTCCTCCCCTCCCTTCCCCTCCCCTCCCCTCCTTTCCTGTCCTGTCGTCTTCATTTTAAATATTATAGATTATAGGAAGTGGGTATCCCAAATTCTTCAGATTGTTTCTGGAAAATATCTGCTCTGTCCAGATTGTGTTTTCCTACAAAATATATATATATATCAGAAAATTGATTTCCTATATTCTGTATAGATTTCCCCCAAGAATTGCTGGAAGCAACAGCTAGGTGAAAGCTAGATTAGAAATAAATCGTGTTAATACAATGAGTGATATTTTATAGAAGTATTTGGTTACAGCAAGCTCTGTTGTATTTCTTTGGAAAACCATTTAGAGTGAACGTTTTTCACACTGGCAGATGAAGAGTGAGAAAAGGAGAAAAAAAATAACATCCCATGATTGACACAATCCTTCAGGCAAGGTGATTAAATGCTACAGCAAAATGAAAGAGCTGGCAAAGCTGCATTTAGCACAAATAACAAGGAGTTCTTTCATCTTCACATCATGTCAGTAGTTAGAGAGCTAATTACCATCACAGCCCCCTACTTTTCAGTGGGGATCTGAAGCTGATTTTGTGGTCTGAGAATAGTTCTGAGAAAAGGTTGAAAAATAAAACAAAACTCCCATTCTGGTTATCTAAATGATTTCCTACACACCTTGGCCATCTTCTATAGCAAGCTGGCTCAACACCAAGATAAACTCTCTGACGGAACAGAATGTAATTCAATAATTGTTGCAGCAATTCTTTATTTTAACTGATTTAATACCTTTTTAAATTTTTTATTACTAAAATAGTTGCTGTGATGCTCCTGAAGCAAAGGTTCACTAATACTTGAAGATTCATTCATGTTTCATGAACAGAAAGACATGTCATTTTGGAGTCAAGTTGAATAATCTAGCCCCCAAATAGCCCTGAATCTTATCTGTTCTCCAAAACTCCCTCAGTATACTACAGTTACTACTATTTAAAGTAGAGATTTCTTCTGCTTTCTTACTACATGATATTCCCTAATATAGGTTTACAGCAGGGGTGAAATCCAGCATGTTCTGACAGGTTCTGGAGAACTGGTAGCAGAAATTTTGAGCAGTTTGGAGAACTGGTAAATACCAGCTCTGGCTGGCCCCAGTGTGGGGTGGGAATGGAGATTTTGCAATATCCTTCCCCCAGGAGTGGGAGGGAATGGTGATTTTGCAATATCCTTCTCCTGCCATGATCACCAAGCCATATCATGCCCACCAAGCCATGCCCACAGAACCGGTAGTATAAAATTTGGATTTCACCCCTGGTTTACAGACTACAGAAAAATCTTTATAAGAAAAAAATTAAGATCCCTTTGTGTGTGAGGCAATCTTGTTCATTTTGCATCATCCTTTTAGCCTGCTTCACTGCTTTGTTTTACTTTTGCTTTCCTTTTCAACTCTTACATTATTTCTCCTGTTTCTCAGTTATGCAGGAAATTGAAGAAATGGCCACAGAAATTTAAAGATCCACTTTCAGTATTCAGCACTGGCAAATCTACTAGAACAGGGATGTCAAATTTGTATCATCATGGCGTTGTCATGTGATGTAGTGTGACTTTCCCCCCCTTCACTAAACCGGAGATGGACATGGCCAGTGAGTTTGACACCCCTGCACTAGAATCTAAGCTATCTGCATACTATTGCTGGAACCTCATTTATTAATGAAGTAAATCCTTGCTTCCAAGGTCCTAACTAAATACTGGCAAAATATGACTTTAATTTCAATAGTCTAGGCAAGCTTGGGCATCAGAGAAGAATGATAGATATTGCTGACTAAACTACTATCTAATAGGCCATATGTGGCTCATTCTTCTTCCAAACATATTTTGATTCATTGAGATAGATCCAAGACCGTGCTTGACTGACCTTGCATTGCTTCTTTTGAGTATTTCAGCAATACAGCCATTCACTGTTCACATGGGCTATTTTGGAGTTGGGATAAAGTCCTTCTATCTTGATCAGAAAACAGTAAAATAGTACAAATAAAGTATCAGGAGAAGCAAGAATCTTGGAAAGAAAAATAATAGTGAAAGAATTCACACATACTGTATTTGTGGACTTTGAACCAGTAACCTTTGATGAATGACGGTGAATATACCTGACCCAGAATAAAGTTGCAGGATCCAATTTTGATCTGTCACCTGGACCAGAGGTTTTGTATTCAATACATCCCAATCAACACATCAAAAAAGCCACATATAACAGGCCCCATGTAAATACCACACACAGAACAGCACATACTCTACTAGAGAGAAGTTCCCTGAAGAGGGGCTCCAGCATGAATCCAAAAACTCAGAAGACAAAACCTCTGGTCCTGGTTACCAACCCAGATTGGATCCAGTAATCTTTGATTTACATTATATTGATGCTCCCAATCATCAGTTGCAAACAGATTCTAAAAGATAAAACACTGGTGCTTTTGAGGGTACATTCCTTCCTCACTAAAGCAGTGGAAGAACTACTAACATTAACTTGTAATGAAGAAAAGTGTTCCAGTCCAGAATAACAAGAACATGTGAGGTGCCATTTTCAAAGCAGGAAAACATATAAGGTAAAGGTAAAGGTTCCTGTCGCACATATGTGCTAGTCATTCCTGGGTGGTGCTCATCTCCATTTCAAAGTCGAAGAGCCAGTGCTGTCTGAAGACGTCTCCATGGTCATGTGGCTGGCATGACTCAATGCCGAAGGCCTACGGAACGCTGTTACCTTCCCACCAAAGGTGGTCCCTATTTTTTTACTTGCACTTTTTACGTGCTTTCAAACTGCTAGGTTTGACAGTAACAGGAGCTCACCCCATTACGTGGCACTAGGGATTCGACCGCTGAACTGCCAACCTTTTGATCGACAAGCTCAGTGTCTTAGCCACTGAACCACTGTGTCCCTTAGGAAAACATATAGGGAAATCTAATTTGTGACGGAAAGAGGTAAAACAGACATTATTGATTTCTGCCCTCAAAAAAGGATTGCTGCTTTGATTTGGCATTGACCAAGCAGTCTGGAGAAGCCCCATAAGTCAATTTAATAGAAGTAGTCAATGAAATGTTAATATTAGAATGTAAGTAATCTGAAATTTATATACATTTGGGTGCCTTATGAAACCTATCACAAAATGTAGATATATCAATTTTGCATATGCATTCTTTCTATTTCTACATAATTAATTAAACACCCCCTTACTTACTGTAACCTTTGTTTTTCATGTTAAATTTTACATGGTTGTAATGTGATTCTAGAGTATATGTTCAAACATTCACAATATGAAGCAACAAAACAAGTATTTGAGTAGTTACTAATAATAGTATCCTCTTTTGTTGTCCTCCTCTTTCTTTGCTTACTTCTTCATTGTTACCTGAGACTGAATGAACATCAGTATATAGTAAATAACACAAAGCTTTGAAATTGTTAGAGTAGACACACTTTCAATGGTCAATGATGGGTGCTACCCACATTTTATTAAGCAAACTGGTTCTGTTTAGTAAAAACTAATTACAAACTTAATTTAAGGGAAAGCTCATCTGACATAGAGAAAACTAAAACTTGGGAAAATGAAACAAGCTTTACAGAAAAAATGGGAAGTTGGGAAAAATGAAAAGGATAATACTATTATATGTAAAAAACATCTCAGAAACTACCAACAGACTATTACAACCACAAAGCATTACCATCACTAGCAGACAAACCAAATAAAGCTCTCCAAAACATTGTAAGTAAAACTAAAAACCAAGTAGGCCAAGATGAAAAAATAGGAGTCTTCTATATCATACAGTAGAAGAATTTTAACAGCTACTGCATAGAACAAAAAGGCAGAAGACTAGCAGAGCACATCTATGAAGACATTATGAAAACTCCTTAACATCACAACACATAGAGACTCAAACATAGCTTCAATTGTTAAACTGAGTATCCTGGACAAAGATAGATATAGATAGATAGATGATAGATAGATAGATAGATAGATAGATAGATAGATAGATAGATAGATAGATAGATAGATTAAAAAAATAAAAATATCTGCTAGGGAATCTCCTGGAACCTTGGCATTCAAGCAAATCAACCATCAACAGACATGTAGTGATAAGCACATTGATTCACAATTCAAAAGAAGCAATAAAAAAGCTAATACAACAAAAAGACCAGCACACATCTCATCCAGCAACCAATACCCACCTTACAAACAATCAAGCAGAAAACAATACTTTGTATACTTTTGTATTGAGCCTTAGTGGCACAGTAGTTAGAATGCAGTATTGCAGGCTAATTCTGCTAACTGCCAACAGTTTGATCCTGACTGGCTCAAGGTTGACTCAACCTTCCATCCTTCCGAGATCAGAAAAATGAGGATCCAGATTATTGGTGCAATATGTTGATTCTGTAAACCACTTAGAGATGGCTGTAAAGCACTATTAACTGTAAGTGGTATTGTTAAGTGTTTATGCTTATACATTAATTAAGGCACTATCAAGAAGAAAATCATACTCCCACTGCCCACTGGCAGGGCAACTTATTGTATATAAACAGGGAGCAAACTCAGCAGCACTGATGATGTTAGCTAGTAATGAAACATCTGCAAGTAAACAATCAAGCTCAGAGGTTATCAAGGACTCCACAGGTTAAAAAAAATAATCTAAAACAGGCCAAAGAGTATGAACATTTTTATGGATACTGAATAACAAAGGATCCTAGATGAAAAAAGATTGGGGGAGGGATATGGACAGGAGAATTTGAACATGGTGTAAGGCATAAGTTGTCATACCAGAGAACTACTAACACAATTTAACAAACTATAAGAAACATTAAGGACTGAACCAAGATGGAAAACAAAGATCCTGGGAAGAGGCAAGCCCATTGTGTAAAGTATCATAAACAGTTAAGCCTGAAAAACAGGTTGCAAGACATCTTTACGATGAAAGAATTTAAACCCCCGGGCTTACATATATCAATACAGCTATATTCTTAGCTGAAAATTTCTTGACTCTGTAGAAGTCAATATTCATTGTTACTACAGGCTATTTTGTATCTGCAATAAAAGCTACTCACCCAAGTCTTGTCCTTGACTTTCCCATGAGACCTCTTGACAAGCTGAGTTTCTAGAGAGAAAATTATTGCAATGACTTGGGTGTACCCCAGATACCTATTTTTGGCTGGGATTATATGCACTGTTAGCAAACATAAAGGTGGTAATTATTCTAGATTGGGGATATGCAGCACTTCAGATCCAAAATTGAAAAAAATGAAAAAAAAATCAGAACAGGCATAGCACACACACTACACACTACATCTATCAGTAAGTCTTAAGCAATCTGCAACTTTCTCTGTGCTTGTACAATAGCTGTACAACTCTGTAATTAGACAGAGTTTTAAAACATTCTGGATTGAAACAAGAATAGGCATTCTGTCAGTGCAGCTAGCAATGTAAACATTCATCCTCATTCCTAAATGCCTTCTGAGTATTCTTACAGTTTTAAATTTGTTGTGCTATATTGAAATGATTTGCTCAATTGAACCCATCAAATAAACATTCCTAAGGGTTATTTAGTAGTTTCGATTGGATTTGTTTCTATAAAACAGGGGGAAGAATCTATGGTACTCCAGACACTGATTTCCTATCCAGTTCCAACAGTGTGGATAGCATTCAGGGTTGATGAGAGTTGTAATCTGATAATGTTTGAAACATCTTGTGTTCTCCACCAGTGCTGTAACACAGGGTTGCACAGCATATGGCCTGTGGGCTGCCTGCTGACTATCAAGCAGCTTTGTGTAGCCCACCAGCATTTGTTGAAAAATAAGCCAAACTCTGATTGTTGTTGCCAGGTTGAATCCACCACCACTGGCTAGGATATTGCAGTCAGTTCCACCCCAAAAGTCACGCTACTGAATGCTTCCAACATCTCCAGTCCTCATGGACACTGCACAGCTCAATCACTGCCACCATGCTGGTAGTTGTTGAACAGCTGATTGAGCTGCCAGATATTTCTTTGTAGCTTGTAACTATTTTAAGGTATTAATCTGGCTCCCTCCACCCCGACTTGAGCAGTTGTGTAAAGGACCTGTACTTCTGGTCTCATTGAAAAAAAACTTACTTGAGCCGAAAGTTCATTCTGTCTACATATTTGCTGAATCAGATCAGAAAGAAACAGCTGTCACCAAGGAAATTCCCTTTCCAGCCTCCTGGCTTCTTTGCCATCGTATTGTATTGGGCATATTCAATTCCTTGTGTTTTCTTCGTGGGAAAAAAGCAATGAGTTTGCAAACTTAGAAGGGATTTTTGTTCTAGCGTGCCTCAAAGGTGAACAGTTCACAGTAGCTTTGATGCTCTCCCAAATCCACCCACATGCTTTACACAGACAGTTTTCAGGCAGCATGGAGTTTTCTTTTTCATGTATACTTAGACCTTTACATTGGTGCCCTCCCTTCCATAAATCTGATAGGAGATTAAGCTGAAAGTTTAGCCCATCTATTCAAAGCTGGAAACCCAGGAATTAGTGGGATAATGCATATACAAGGGCATTGTCATGACATTAAGGCCAAACAGAAATAAAATTTGCACTTAAAAAAAAAAATCTCTTGGTGAACAATAAATCTGAGAAGCCTAGTCTTTTTGTGGTGGTTTTACAGCTCAGCTAGTAGCATTTGAGAAGCAAACCAAAACAATCTTTTCAACCCTGCAGTGCTCTTTACTTCTTTTCTTTCTTGTGCTATTGAGCTAAAGGTTAAAATTCACATTTTTTCAGTAGTTGCTCAGGAAGGATTAATGTGCTTTTATGCAGTCCAGAAGAACCACCTATAAATAAGCTTTGATGGTTATGTCTGTCCATGGTCGTGTGTATCCAAGTGATGTAAGTGTGTCTGTATGTGTTCATCTATCATCTTGTAGTTCTGTTCTAAATGTGTTTACTTGAGGATAAGCTTTGCTTGATACATTAAGACTTATATCCTTGTAGATTTTACGTCTGTGGTCTATACTTTAAATAAGCCAAGTGCTGAAGCCTGGCCATTTGGGCAGAAGGCTGCCTGTCATGACTTGCCCCTTTTGCACCCCGCAGAATGTAGCACATGTTTTTCTTGTGGACTATGAAGTCACTCAGCAAAGCACTAAAGACTTTGACAGGCCCTGCACACTGGGCACTGGGAAGTGAAATCTATCTGTGTGGCACCTGTTAGTTACGCACAGCAGGGCTGTCCATCATGCCTTGTTGGATGTCTCCATTTCCATTCTGACTTGCAGAGAGCCAGGGATGCAAAATTACTCTGTAACTAAAAGACAGTGAATGGTGAAATCTTGTCAATGTTTATGCTGTCAGACCACCATGGAGGATGCATTACATCAGCTGGAATTGGGGAAAGGACATCCAGTCAATTTTCGGGCAGCTGAAAAAGCTGAGACCTAAAAATAACCTCGGGGGAAAAAAAAAAGTATTTGGGGTTGTACCATGTACCAGCTGATAAAAAAAAATACAGCAGCAGAACAGAAAACAAAAAAGATTTCTTTTTTTAAAAAAAGGGCAGGATTCTGTTTGCAGCATAAAACAAACAAACAAACAAATAAGCAAGCAAGCAAACAAGAACACTTTGTATCTCTAAAAAATACTGAAAAGAAACAGAATAGAAATCCACTTGCAAATGCTACTGAATTTTTCCAGTGGGAGTTTTGTTGTTGCCTAATTTACAGAACATAAAGTAAATAGTAAGCAAATTGTGCCTGCATCTGAGATACAGGGACAGCCAGGAGCAACTTCTGAAGCAGCTGGGTGAAGATGTGGCTGCCTGAATGATTCTAAGAGAGGTGCCCTATATGTTCTCTTTGTCATAGGTTCCACACACATCTCTCCCCGGAACATATTTTAAACATATTTCTTACATATTTACTATTTTTATTTTTCCATTTTTGGGGTGGAGAAAGAGGCACAGTAAACTAAGCAGAAAATTCTACCCACCCAAATATTAGCCACACCTCTGAACTGACAGATTTATTTATTTATTTATTCATTCATTCATCACATTTCTACACCATCCATCTCACCTAAGTGACTGTCAAAATGTGTTATTCACACACTTCAGAGCACACATTTGCAACCACAAGAACAGGAAGCTAGCTTTTAAAGAATATTGGAGCAGATATGTCGAAACAGAAGTGTGGTTAATGAATCAAAAGACTCACTGACAAAGGAAGGGAAAATCAGCTCATTTCCCTTAGCTTTACAAAAATGGCTGTGGAGATCCACCCTCGGTACCTACAATTTAATAGCAATATGTCAAACAATATGTTTAATTAAAGAAAAAATACATTATAAATCTCACTTAAGGGTATAGCCATTCTGACATAGGAGGAGATAATTAAATCTGAAGAAAACAATTGATGCCATATTACAGGCTGACAGTTACTCCCACACAGATCTAGTTTTAGCTGAAGGACACGGAAAAGAGTCACAAAAAATTCACAGGGCTGAAACTCATGCACAGGTTTTCAGTATAAACAAATGGTCTGTGGGCCTTTTTTTTTGAAATTGTTTAAATAAGAAGCTTACATATAAACATTATTTCTATTCAGCTGGAGTTCAGCAAAAGCAAAAAAATATTTTTCTCCTCAGAGTTGCTTCATGAAACTCAGCCTTAATTGATATAACCTGCTCCCTTATGGAAGAAAACAAAACATTTTCCTTCCATACATAGGTAGAACAAATTTGCACTTGCATTTTATCATTTAATTTCCTAAGAACAAAAAATGAAAAAAATAGATATGAAAATGCTGACCTGACAGGACAAAAGTAAAAAAGAATGCAACATTCCAACTTAAAATATATCAATATACTGTAGAAGATCATGTCTTTTTAACAACACAAACATGTAAATAGTACAACAAGAATATTCCTAAATTAATTCCATATTGGACTGTACTAACCCAATATCTTAGACTCATACAGACAGAATATCTGACAGGAATATCTTGTTCTTTTTCAGAGGACAGCAGGAGCTTCAATGGGTTGTAAGTGAAGACATGCATTCCTCTTTAAACTCACAAATCTATTGACTCCATAAACACAAATGGGGGGAAACACTGACAGAGTTCTAGCTGCATGCTTGTACATTAAGGTTTTAACATCATCTGTTTACACAAATATATTATTTGACTGGGCAATTTCATATAGAATTTAAACTGGGTGAGGCAAGGGTGTGTGTTTTTGTGGGGGAGAAAGGGTGGCTAAGATTACAAATGAATTAGCAATTGTAATGTGTTAAAAATTCATGTTATGTTGTTAAGACCTTCTGAGGTGGCTTGAAATGTAAAGGTGCCTCTAATCTTGCCTGTGAAGGCACTGTGAGGTGTGTGATGGGAGTGTTGATTTACATGTAGGGCAGGGATGGGTTCCACTTACCTTTACTAATGGTTCGCAACGGGAGTGTGCACGCACTTGCTTTGCTTGCACTTGCTTCCTTCTGTACATGCGTAGATCGCCCCATGATGAATTGGGGTGGGTGGGCGGAGCCTTCCACTGGTATTACTACTAGTTTTAAGAACTGGACAGAACTAGCAGCAACTCACTACTGATGCAGGGTCAAAATGAACATTAGGGTCTGGTTCCCATATTACGATCCTTATCCCATTGTTTCATGTTGCTTTCAGCTTGGGTAGTTGGTTATATGCAAGAACGGTGCCTGCCAATCAGTGCCTGAGAAAGTGTGGTTTCAGGCTTCCGGCTTGGGATACGATCGTGCTGACAGCTCTTTGTTTGAGCTGCCCGCGACCGCTCCGTAAAAGTGTGG